>CAUYQV010036244.1:0-31909 GCA_963574575.1 Galagoides demidoff | reverse complement strand
CGGTAAATAAGTGTGGAATAAATGAAACAAAAATGGAGGTGCACAGGAACACCCTCTGTGCTGCCAGTTCTGTGTACTGGGCGTTCTTTTGTACAGACTGTGTCAAGTGACCTTCACAACTTCACTCTGAGTTCAGTCTTAGCACCTCCTTTCTTTTTTTTTTTTGAGACAGAGCCTCAAGCTGTCCCCCTGGGTAGAGTGCCATGGCATCACAGCTCATAGCAACCTCCAACTCCTGGGATCAAGCGAGTCTCCTGCCTCCGCCTCCCAAGTAGCTGGGACCACAGGCGCCCACCACAACGCCCGGCCATTTTTTGGTTGCAGCCATCATTGTTGTTTGGCAGGCCCGGGCTGGGGATTAGAACCTGCCACGTTAGGTGTATGTGGCTGGCGCCTTAGCCAATTGAGCCACAGGCACTGAGCCAGCACCTCCTTTCTATAAAGGAGAAAACTTGTTCTCAAATTTAGGTTTGTTTTACTCCCTGTTGTTTGTAAAAATGTTCTTACTCCTGCTCCTGTCTTCATTCTTTCTGTCCTTCTCTTTCCTGAGTGTCCTTTACTGTTCTCCTGACCTCCTAAGTTGAAACCCAGCTCACTGACTTATTAAACTTCTTTTAAATGTGCATTTAAAGCCCCAAATTTCCCTCTCTATATAGCTTTAGTTACATCCCCCAATTTTTGATGGCATTTTCATACTCAGCTCCAAAATTTAAATTCCTTATTATGACATTTTCTTTAACTTAAGAATTATTTAAAAATATATGTCTAATTTTTTAAAGTACTTACAAAACCCATGGTTATCTTTTTAGCTGTTGCTCTCAAATTTTGTGGCATTTTGGCCAAACTTTGTATTATTGATTATATCAATGCTTTGATTTTTGTGAGATTTTTTTTTAATGGCCAAGTATATGATCAAGTATTTTGAAATGTCCTATGGGTGCTTGAAAACTCAGAGTTAAATTGGTTGGCCCATCATGGGTCAGGAGTCATGGGACTTAACAGTTATCATTATCTCTGCTAAAAAACATAGGCTTATAAAGTCTTCTTTGCTTCCTTTTTAATAATGTTGTAATAAAATACTAATAACCATTCCTGCTATTATACATCTTTAAGCCATTTGTGCTACTTGCTGTATTGTTTTAAAAATGTAATCATAGTTCATTTTTAAAATACCCTTAGAGAGTAGTATTCCCATTTCCCAGATGAGCACATGGGGGCTGACAATTAAGTTTTCCCACTTGCCACTCATGCAGTGCAAGTGCTCAAGGTGCAGGCCTGCTGCTGGTCGCGACTGAGCTCAGTCCCCCTCACGTGTCTAAACAGAGTAGGGAGCCTCTGGTGAGCTCGGGGAGCACAGCCAACAGCAGCGCCGGGGGCAACTGAGTGAGGGGAAGAGGCATCCGGGCCACTCTCAGTATGGAACAGGGTTTTCATCAAGGCTGGCAGCTGCACCCCAAGGCACTGAGATGGATATGAGATAGCAGAGGATCTTCAGAGGTATTCTGAGATGTTGTCCAAGGACTAAAAATGATGCAGCCTATTGCGTTTGTTTTTTTTTTTGTACAGAGTCTCTCTCTGTTGCCCAGGCTAGAGTGTGGTAGCATCAGCATAACTCACTGCAATCTCCAAGTCCTGGGTTCTAGTGATCCTCCTGCCTCAGTTTCCCAAGTAGCTGGGACTACAGGCATGCCCCACCATGCCCAACTAGTTTTTCTATTTTTCTTTCTTTCTTTCTTTTATTTATTTATTTATTTTTTTATAGAGACTGGGTCTGGCATTTGCTCATGCTGGTCTTGAACACCTGAACTCCCACACCAGCCTCCCAGAGTGCTAGGCTTACAGGAGTGAGCTACCACACCCAGCTGGCATCATCATTATTGTTCCTAATTAATTCCATGAATCAGTAGGGTCACCAAGTTTACTCTGAAAGGAAGAATTTGAGAAGTAGGAGGATTTCTTCTTTGGTTGTGGGTGACTAATAAAGCAATCTTGTTTTGGTTTCTGGCATGGGATTCTGCATTTTAGGAAAGAATAGAGACCTTTTATATAACCCAAAGCCTCTTGTTTTCAAACTCCTCAGAGAGTTCCAGGAGGAAAGCACCTGCCCAGCTATCGTTTGTAAGAAAACAAAAGATGCCAAGAACAACCTCCACATAAAACAGACTCTGATTCTGTCTGTGATTTTTAACACATGAGCTGAAAAATTCTCAACCAACAGAGTGCATGGCCCTTGTGCTCATCCTCAGTCATTGGAAGAGGGCAGAAGAGGATAATTCCTTAGTGAGATGAAATCCCTGTGAGTCCTAGATTTTTCCCATATTTGGGGGCCCCCATCCCTGTGGTGGAAGCTGCAGTCAAAGCTGCAGGAACTCAGGAGATGGCAGGAAATCACCAGTCAGAGAGAGGAAAATGTACCAAGTCCATTTTCACCAGATTTCAAAAGCTGAGTGATGACTGAGGCATTGTTGCTTGAGCTCCTACATTTTATTCAGTCTCATAGTTGGGGTCCCAAAACAGAATTTGTGGGTCTGGAAGGAGAGGTGTGCTCACATCACAGTGAGAATTAAGTTTAATTATTCAGAGCTATAATATTCCAGTGATTGCTAAAAACAGCATTCATATCAAATAAGCCTTCTGCTGCAGAAAGCACTCTCTTTGGGCTGAAAGATTCCTCTCTTAATTGTCAGTTTCTAATTTATCATTGCTTCTTCCCAAAATCACTTAAATTGGGTGCTTGATTTCAACCAATCTGAGCGAAGTATTGCCTTAATACTTGATTTTCCAAAAATTGCTATGATACACCCAACATGTCAAGCATCACTTCTGCCTGCATCTACCGCACCTGGAAGACCAAGCCAAGAATAGAACGATGTAAGCAAAACATAAACCGTGAAAAGATAAATAATAGTACCAAACAATCAACAGTGGAGATGCCATAGAAAAATCTATGTTTAATTCACAAATACTACTAGGGAAGATTCAGCACTGAGTTCCAAGATAGACAATCAGCTCTGAGGTCCAGAGTGGACCTGAAATCTGGTGGGAAGGAGAGATGAGTCTTGATATGAGCCAAAAAAAAGAAACAGAAGTTGGAAAACCTGTGAGGCCAGAAGAAGACATTCCAGGGCAGAAAAATGAAATGAATAAAGGCAAGAAATTCTGAACAGTGTTGATGACGTTTCTCAAGTTGAATACCAATGGGGCAGGGGTGTCAAGGAAAGTTTGTTTTTGCCTGTCCCTGACCACCTCCCCCAGTCCTATTGGGTTGTAACTAGGAAAGCACAGCAAAGAAAGGAACAAGCAGGACAAGTTGGTCCCACGCTTGCCTCTTCCACTCCTGCCAGTAGGGCCGACTCTGCGCAGAACCCAGTGCAAAATGAAAACACAGAGCTCTAACTGGGGAGGGGAAGCAAAACCTCCCCCCTTCCAAAGGCCCACCATCTTCAAACGATTGCAACCTCAGCTCCAGGAAGAGCCCAGTTCCAAGGCCAGGAGCGGGATGGAGGCCCCAACGTCAGTCACTCACTAAGCAGGTGCAGCGCTGCCAGCCCAGTGGGTGCTGTGCCCACACTCAGCACGACCACTGTGAGGCCCAGGGACCATGGGCCCCAACCAGCACCCAGGCAGGGGCCACAGGAAAGCAGGCCAGGTCCAGTGCCAGGATGTGGGGTGCAGATGAGTCCTACCTAGGAAGGTGGTGGATGGCATGTACAGAGTGCACCTGTCCCTCAGAATGCAAATTCTGAGACAATTGCTGAGAATCTCAAGCTGGAAACCACAGAGCTTAACCAGGGCCTGCAAAGCTCCCGCCTGAGTGACTGTGCAGCCTCACAGGTTCATGCATTTACTTGATAACCACATTTAAACTCGCTGTACCACGTGGCGGACACTGTGCTCACCATGGGAGTCAGGTGTGCCCTGCGGGTCTACAGCACCGTGCAATGACAGTAGCCATGAGTCTCCCAGGGGAATAAAGATCCTGGTAGGAAGAAGCACTTCCCAGCAAGTGTGTGCACCCAGCCTGCTGCACAGCCCAGGGAGAAGGGTCCCAGGGTTCTCCCACCCAACCTTCCCAGTCAAGGCCTCAACCCTTGGCTCAGTTTATTCTTGTGCAAATAAGAGTCAGCCTTGAAGACCCTCAGAAACAGTTGGGGATCACTCTGAAAGGAGGTAGAATGGGAACAATTCACTTGTCTATACCAGAGTCAGAAAAAATTGACTTATGGTGAAAACAACCTTATTCTCACATCTTTGGTTTGTGTGCCCAGAAGTTTCTGGAATTCTTCTAGCTAACACCTCTGTCATTGAATAAGGACCTTCTGGAGGCAAAAACTTCCTAACACAAAGGGGTGGCAGTTTGTGGGAACTCCAGGCTTCACTGCATTTTGCAAGAAGCATCTTTCTTAAAATAAGCCTTTATATCGCATCACAGGAGAAGAAGCTTCCAATCCAGGAACATCGGTGCTATGTGATATGAGAAAGATGTCATAACCCGGAGTGAAATTTTTCTCTGTCCAGTCAGATTGGATTAGGGCCCACCTGATAACTTCCTCTGAAAAAACTATTTCTATAAATTAGAAACTCCCCAGGGGATAGAACTTGAACTCATAACAGGATCGGAGCAGAGGGAGGGGGCAGCTAGGAGCTTCCTGCAGTGTGCAGGTGTCAGCACCAGACAGCTGGGGCTTGGGCAATAAAGAGGGAAGAGGTGAGATTCAGGATGTGTTTTGGTACCTCCCACAGGACTTGTGGAGAGAGGGGAAGGGAACAGTTGAAAGTGACTTCCAGAATGTTGGATGCACCTTCTGGGAAGATGGTTATGCTATTTGCTGAGATGAGAAAGTTAAGGGGAAATCAACAGTTCTGTTTGGAAGCTGTTAAATTTGAGACGCCTTCTAGACATCCAAGTCGGACTGTAAAGCAAGGTCTTGGAACACACGTCTAGACCTCAGGTGACAGGTCTGGACTGGAAATGTAAATTTGGAAATTGGCAGCATCCTGATCTTCATTTTGACTTGAATTAAATCATGAGTAGGACATTTGAGATTTTGAATGAGGAAATAACTTTGAAACAAATGATAAAAGTATTTTCATTTTCTCTTATGTTTCCACATTGAGCCATTTTATTTAAACTTCAGAGCTTAAAAAAAATATCAGGAAGTCACAATATTTTTAGGAGTAAGTAAGTGCCTTAGTTTATGTTGCTGTCTGAAAAAGTGAGTTGAACGCTGGAATGGTTCTTTTGTTACTCAAGAAATTCCAAACCCTTGGATCTGGTTATTAGTCAAAAATAGGTAAACCTGTCTCAGTGCCCGTGGCACAGTGGTTACAGCACTGGGCACATACACCAAGGCTAGCAGGCTCAAGCCCGGCCTGTACCAGTTAAACAACAAGGACAACTGCAACAACAACAAAAAAAAATAGCCCAGCTGCTTGGGAGGCTAAGGCAAGAGTATCGCTTAAGCCCAAGAGTTTGAGGTTGCTATGAGCTGTGACACCATGACACTCTACCAAGGGGGACATAGTGAGAGTCTGTCTCAAAAAAAAAAAAAAAGAAAGAAAGAAAGAAAAAAACAGATGATCAGAGCATACTATCCACATTTTTCTATATTTTTCTTTTCAAGAGCTTGTTCTACAGGTCATTCCATATCTAGGTGTATATTTATCTTCTCTTTCTGTGTTCATAGCTGTATAGTATTTCATTATATGAATATGCCAGAATTAACTCCAAATGATGAGTGTTTATTTCTAGAGTCTTCCTTCTGTACCTAAAGCTGTAGTAAACATTATGTATCTTAGCATCCATGAGTGTATGTCTGTAGGATAAATTGCTGTCAGTGGTGTGGTGGGGGGCCTGGGGTGAGCATTTCAAATGGATGTCCATAGCCCTGATGCCCTCCCAGGGGCTGCACCTGACCTGCTCCCAGCAACAGTGTTGTTAGTGCTGTTCCTCAGTCCTTCACCTACACTGGGCATGTGTTATCTCAACCAGCTCTGCCTGGCGAGAACTGATATAAAAAGGTGCCCTTATGGTAATGCCCTCCTCCTCTTTCCCTTCCCAGGTGAACATGGGTGATCGATTTGGCCAGATCATGATTGAAAACCTGCGGAGACGACAGTGTGACCTGGCAGGAGTAGAAATCTGCAAGTCATTAGAATCACAGGTTAGCAAGCAGAGCCTTGAGACATCTGCGTGTACCCTCAGCCCAGTAAGAAGGGGCATGCTCCCTTCCCATGTAAGAGAATGTGAGAAGTCTTGTTAGGTCCCAGTGAATACAGGCACAAGGACTTCATATGGGTCATGAACGGATGGTGCTGGGGAAGTCCAAGTCCTGCTTAGACATCTTGGTGAAGAAAATACAAATTTAGTTGAGCACTATGGCTCAAGTCTGAAATCCCATTTACTTAGGGCCTGAGGCAAGAGAATCCCTTGAGACCAGTAATTCAAGACAAGCCTGGGCAATTGAGCAAGAAGACCCTGTCTCTTAAAAAATGGGGGAAACAATTAGCAATGTCATACATCTGTAGTCTTAGCTGTTGGTGAGACTAAGGCAGGAGGATAGCTTGAGCCTAGGAGCTCAGGCTTCGGTGAGCTATGATTGTACCACTGCAGTCCGGCCTGGGTGACAAAGTAAGATATCATCTCTTAAAAATAAATTTTTAAAATATATGAACTTACAGTTCCTGCACACTGTTTTAACTTTTTATTATGCAAATCTTCAAACATACATAAAGGTAGAAGGAATGATAAAATGAAATCTCATGTCCATCAACCAACTTCAATATCCTTTTTTTTTTAGAGGTAATCTTGCTCTGTTGCCCAAGCTGGAGTGCAAGAGTGCAGTGGTGGCATTATAGCTCACTGAATTCTCAAACTCATGGGCTCAAGTGATCCTCCTGCCTCACCCTCCCAAGTAGCTGGGATTATAGGCATGTGCTACCACACCTAATTTTTCTATTTAGGAGAGACAGGGACCCCTCTTGCTCAGTCTCATTTAGAACTCCTGGCCTCAAGCAATCCTACCACCTTGGGTCCCCAGAGTATTGGGATTACAGGCGTGATCCACTCCACCTGCCCTAGCTTTAGTACTTCTAATCTTGTCAGTATTGTTTCACATAATCCCCCACACAATTTTTGGCTGGTGGTGTTGAAATATTTTTAGATCAATCCTGGATAGTACATAATTTCACCTGTAAATACTTCAACGCGAATCTCCCTAGGATAGTGCTAATACTATTACCACTCCTTACAAATTGCCAGTAACACCTTCATGGCATGTTATATCCAACCCAGGCCATGTTCAGCGTTCCCAAATTGTTGTTTAAAAAAAGCAATTTACTAGTGTTTGATTCAGAATCTAAACATGATTCATGCTTTATAGATGATTGATATGTCCCTGAAGTCACCTGTAGTCTATAATAGTCTCTCTCTTTCAAAAATATTAATTCATTTGCCAGAGACACCTCCAACCCGGCCGGCCCCCATTTTAACAGGTTAGTTTTCCATGTCTTCCGTCCCATTATCCTAGAATGCTGTAGGAGACCGTTGCTGGCTGAACAGTTCTTCCTTTGTTTCTCTATGAATACACTTGAATGAGCTTCCCCCCAGTATAACAGTGTATGCTTGATATAGAAAGTTAGAATATCAAAAGAAAGATTCTGGGGACCAGAATGGCCTTTTACAAGAAGAGTCATCTCAAAGAAAGTCTGACATGCTTAAAAGCATCTGAGATTGGCATGATGCCTGCTTGTTCTCCATTTTTCTTCACTGCACATTTTAGAAGGAACGGCTCCTGTCGACTGGGTGGGAAACGGCTTCCGCAATGGACATGATGGAGCTGTACACCAGGTTGCCGCCAACTGAAGTGAACAGGTATGGGCTTTGCAGCATACCACTGTGGTTGTTCATTGTGAACTCAAGGCCTGATTGTCTGTTTTTTATAATTTCAGGAAAACAAAACTCTAACTATCAATAGACCTATAGACCTATTTTGAAGCAAGTTAAACATTGGCAGGGAGCTTTGAGAACAACTCATTAGCCAATAGCTGAGATAGAACTTGTGGTCAGAATAGACTGTTTCAGTCAACATAAGCAATTATCCATGGAATATTTCCAGGGCAACCTTGGCATATTTTGTGTAATCTCTTGGAGAGGGAGAAAAATGATGTTGCTCAAGGTTATATAAAAAGGCAGATTGGTAAATAGACTTCCCCTATTATAAAAGAACTAGTTGTCCTGAATATTTGATCTAAAAAGAATTTTCAAGTAATGTGAAGTGCGTGAAATATAAAGTAGTTGTCCACTCCGGAGTCACATTCTGAATGTAGCAGCTAACATTACGGGGCATATTCTCTTCCAGTACAGACATAAATATTTACAGATTTGTATTTCTTGAATCAATGGATTCATACTACATACATTGGTCTGTTAGCCACACTTCATTTTTAAAACTTAATGATTGTATTTGTCTTCACATATCAAATATTGAGGATTATCATATCCTATTTAAGGATACATAATATATTATATGGATATATTAATAATTTACGTGTAGCTGGACATTTAGTTATAGAGTCTTGTTTCCTGTTTTGTATTAATTTCCTTGATATAAACAGCACTGGAGAAAACATCACCATATATGTATCTGTGTACTGTTTGTGCCCACTTTTACTCATTTTTAAATAATTATTTTGTGCTTCCTAATTTATGCTTAACTTTTGCCTTAGGAGCCTCAGATATTAGTGCTTGATCTTTTACAAGATCATGAGAAGAATCTTTGGCTTTGCTGCTGCATGTAGCTTATTAACATTTAGAAATACTGCTGCTTTTCCTGAATACATACATGATGACTAATAGGCAATGAAAGGCTCTCAAGATTTAAGAAAGTGGTGTCTCCATGTGATCAGGTCAATGCTTCCTGGGTTCTCCTGGAAGCATCCTTTCCCAGAGGGTGGTTTTCATTTGCTACTTGTCAAGACAAGTATCCTGAATATCCCTGGCCTAGTATTTGTAATGGGGTTACTCTGGCATCTATTCTGGATACCCAGAGAGGAGTCTGTCACTAGCATCGACCCCAAGGAAGGTAACTTGCTTCTAGGAGTCATTGGTCTGATGTTCCCGTGGCCTTCTGTAGACAGCAACATGTAGCCCTAACAGATGTGGCAGGTAAGGATATTGGATGGGCTTTTTTTGTCTGTCTTTCCCAGGCTGAGCAACCTTCTTAGCTTTGTGTCTGTTTTTGTTAGAAGCTGGAATATAAAAAGTCTAAAGTGAGCCTATTCGTGTCAGAAAAGCTGAATGTCTGCTGTGTACTGGGCATGCTTCCAAGCATAAGGGATATAACAAAGATCAAAATAGCACAAAAGATAGGCCTGCCTTGGGAGCTCTCATTTTAGTGAACAACTTCATAAGTGGAGCCTCCTGATCATTGTACTTGGTACAACTTTGATAGAGCCTTTGATAGGATGCAGCTTTTGCCAAGAATTTGATTGTAGAAAACTGCCTTGGTGAGATTGATTGGAAAGCAACCACAGGTATGGTCATTCTCACTTCAGATCCTTAGGCCTACGTACCAAGATGGGAGTGAGTGCACAAATGCAGAAACATGCACCAATACATGCACACGTGTGCACATCTGGACACAACAGAAACGGACAGATGGCAATACAAGATTGTTAGAAATGACTACTACCAACAGTGGGAACATTGATTATTGTTTATTTTCTTCTGTGTGTGTGTGTGTGTATATATATATATATATATATATTTTTTTTTTTTTTTTTTTGTGAGATGGAGTTTCAGTTCGTTGCCCTTGGTAGAGTGTTGTGGCGTCAAAGCTCACAGCAACCTCCAACTCCTGGGCTTAGGCGATTCTCTTGCCTCAACCTGGGACTACAGGCTCCCGCCACAACGCCCGACTTTTTTTGTTGTTGCAGTTTCCCCAGGGCCAGGTTTGAACCCGCCACCCTCTGTATATGGGGCTGGTGCCCTACCCACTGAGCCACAGGCACCGCCCTCTTATGTATACTTTTTGAAAATGCCTGGATCTTCCTCTACAGTGTTCATATGATTTCAACAGTTTATTTTTTTACAAGCTATTTACATAGGCCGGGCGTGGTGGCTGACGCCTGTAAACCTAGCACTCGGGGTGGCCGAGGTGGGTGGATTGCTTGAGCTCAGGAGTTTGAGACCAGCCTGAACCAGAGTAAGACCCTGTCTCTAAAAACAGCTGAGTGTTATGGTGGGCCCCTATAGTCCCAGCTACTTGGGAGGCTGAGACAAAAGGATCACTTGAGCCTAAGAGTTTGAGGTTGCTGTGAGCTATTACACCATGGCACTCTACCAAGGGTGGCAAAGTAAGACTCTATCTCAAAAAAAAAAAAAAATAGGTATTTACATAGTTTGTGCATGTTTCTCCATGTATGTTGTTAAAAGCTTAGATTAAAAATGTTTTTTTAATATGCAAGAAAATATGCATATATTTTCTTTTAAGAAGCAGGATAGAATAGTATATAGAGTAAAAGGGAACACAGCCCACCTACCCACCTCACTACCATGGTACTACTACCTTCTCTCTCAAGAGAAACTTATGATTTCTGGTTTCTTTTGTATTTTTCAAAATCATCTGTGCATATAAAAACATATATGTATATTCCTTTTTCTTTATATACGTAGTGGTGTACTCTTAACATTCCTTACTAAACAACTTCCTTTTTAAATTCCATGGCATGCTTTGGAGGTAGTTTTCTGTTATTATATCTTAAAAATGTCTGCATAGTATCCTATTCTGTGAATGTTTCAACAGTCTCTTCCAGTTTACAGTTCTTTGTTTATTACTACTTTGGAAGGTGATGCTGTGGTGGGGCATCACAGCTCACAGCAACGTCAAACTCTTGGGCTTAAGCGATTTCCTTGCCTCAACCTCCGAAGTACCCACCCAGGCACCCACCACAACACCGGCTATTTTTTGGTTGCCAACCATTGTTGTTTGGCAGGCCCGGGCTGGATTGGAATCTGCCAGCTCTGGTGTATGTGGCTGATGCCCTAGCTACTGAACTATAGGTGCTGAGCCATCTTGAACATTCTTTATACACATATAGGATAAATTCTTTATTTTTTTTCCCAGTTTTTGGCCGGGGCCAGGTTTGAACCCACCATCTACAGTATATGGGGCCAGCACCTTACAGCTTGAGCCTCAGGTACCACCCAGGATAAATTCTTAAAGGCAGAATTGTTCAGTTCAAGTATATACATTTTAAACATTGATAGAGATTATCAAGGTGATGTATAGAGAAGTGATATTATTTTATAATCCTCTCAGTAATGTAGGGAGGACCATTTCTTCATGTCCTTGGTAAAATGTATATCAGTCTTTTTGATCTTTGTCAGTCTGATAGCTGAAAAGTATGTTGTATTGTAATCTGCATTTTTTTTCTTACATGCGAATTCAACAAGTTTTTTTCTGGCAGACTGGTGTTTCCCCCCTGTTTTAAATAAATTTTATTATTGAAGTTTATTTCTCTTATTTGAGATTGAAAACTTTTCCTTTTTTTGTGTGAAGTGGTCTTTTCCCATCTTTTAAATAAATTGTAGAAGTGTTTCTCATTGAAATTTAGCTGCTCTTTATATAGTAGGGAAATCAACTCTTTGTCATTTGTATTTCAAATACATGTTTTCATGTATCATTTGTCTTTTGACTTTGTTTATACTATTTTTTCTTTTCAATAAAAATAAATTAAAATGGAACCTCACTATCCATTCTATATGTAGCCTGCTTCTTTACACTTAATGTATCAAGAACAGTTTTCTATATCCAAAATTATTAGTCACCATCATCATTTTAAATGTAGAAATGTATACTGTTCTGTTATTCTCTCTATAGAATAGAATCGCTTGAATTCCTGGATGAAATGGAGCTTCTTGAGCAACTCATGCAGCACTACTGTCTTTGTTGGGCAACCAAAGGAGGAAGTGAACTAGGTACATGATTTTACTGTTGTTAAGTTAACCTAGAAATGGGGAACTATTCTTCTGCAAAGAATGAGAGACGTGCCTGGAACTTTGGGCCCAGAGAGAACTAGAAGATCACACTTGTAATCCTAGCACTCTAGGGCACCAAGGCAAGTGGATTGCTTGAGCTCAGGAGTTCAAGACCTACCTGAGCAAAGTAAGACCCCATCACTGCTAACATAAAAAAACTGGGTGTTGTGGCAGGCACCTGTAGTCCCAGCTACTTGGGAGGCTGAGATGAGAGCATCACTTAAGCCCAGGAGTTTGAGGTTGCTGTGAGCTATGATGCCACAGCACTCTACCCAGGTGACTGAATGAAACTCTGTCTTTAAAAAAAAAGAGAGAGAGAATTGGAAGATTGTATATATTGTATATGTACATTCTTCAGCATATTTAGAGAATTTGCTATTACTACTTCTGTTTTTATAGCATAGAAACAGAACTTTGAGTAAGCCATGTGTCCCAAAACAAACAACCCTTGAGAGATCTACTGTGTAATTGCTGCAGTTACAAGGTAAAAGACCTTGAGAGTTTAAAGTAATAATCTTCATAAAAGTGACCAGTGATTATCTTTTGTGTCAGCTGGTAACTATATTACTAGATGTTAAGCACATGGATCATTACATCTCTAAAAAACCATGGCAGCTGAGGTTAAGTTTCTCTCTCTGTTATGAAAAAAGTGTATGTCCCTGGCCATGGTTGAGTAGGACCATGAGGAACATGGATCCTGTGTAGGTTCCTGGTTAGCTTGGTCTTGAGGTGGCTCTTCTATGGCTGCCCTGTGCTGGATTTGCTCCCAGTGTTAGTCCCAGGTGTCTCTCCAGCCCAGTGGCCACCACTTTAGATCTCGGTCTGGGCTGTAATGTTAAAGCTGCCCTTCAAGTGTCCTGTGTAGTCCAAAGACACAGGACCTCTGGCAGGCAGCTGGTACAAAACAAAGAACTTGACAGAGGTAAGGAATGTCCCCTGTGTGAAAATTCCAGGTTGACATGAGACTAGCTACCTTAGGCTTATCATTCCACTCCTTTCCAGATTTCCCTCTTGCTACTAAAAACTCACAATGAGCATAATTTTAATGGGTTTCTAATACGCTGTCATGTGGGGCTATATCTAAATTTACTTTCTCATGCTTTTGGAATTTAGGTTATTCTATAATTTTTTAACTCTAGTTCTTATACAGGAATCATATATGCACATTTTAACACATTTTAAGAGGCTTCTTTTTGTGCCCACTGTCCACATGGCTGCTCAGTGTGTGAAGAACCCTCTCTGTGTTTGTTCGAAGTTCAGCATGTAAAGGGTTGGTTTTTAGCATTAACTATAGAGAGCCCATAAACTGTTACGCTTTCTTAATCCCTTTAAAACCACCCATAGGCCGGGTGCGGTGGCTCACGCCTGTAATCCTAGCACTCTGGGAGGCTGAGGCAGGTAGATTGCCTGAGCTCACAAGTTCAAGACCAGCCTGAGGAACAGCAAGATCCCATCTCTAAAAATAGCTGGGCATTGTGGTGGGCTAGCTTTGGTCCCAGCTACTTGGGAGGCTGAGGCACAAGGATTGCTTGAGTCCAAGAGTATGAGGTTGCTGTGAGCTATGATGCTGTGGCACTCTACCAAGGGCAACAAAGTGAGACTCTGTCTCAAGAAACAAAAAGAGGAAAGCAGAGTTGTAGGAGTCAGATGTGTGACTGGTGCCCCAGAGCCAGTCACTGGGGGTCAGCAGGGTCCACTGCAGGGTTACACTCCCCCAGCTCTGTCTCATCTGCTCCACGCTGCCCAAGTCTCTTACCAGCATCTGTGTCTCCTACCCTCAGGTTTGAAGGAGATAACTTAGTCTGATGAAGGCTCACGCTGAGCCCGAAGCTGACACCACCAGCCTTCCTGGAGGAGCTATGCTGAGCTCCCTGAGTGATGGGCAGGCCGAGGTACTGATCTCATCCCACACTCTGAGAAACCTCAGTTATGAAGGTCGTCACTCCTCTTTCTGTGGACTTGTTTAAATAAATCTCAGTTGCCATTGCTGTGTGGTGATCTCTTCTGCCTGTCCGCTGCTCATTCTGCACTCCACAGTGGGCAGTGGTTCACCTCTGTGTCAGGTGAAGCCAAGCACCCTGGGTCCTACTTTGGCCTTGGCGAACTCTTTGTGAGTCAGACTCAGCTCATGACCTTGCACACAGTTTGGGATTTACTCCCTCCTGTGTCCTTTGTCATAGCACAAAGGCTATGGCCTCTGTCAAGTTCTGGGGCTCTTTTCTGGCTCCTCTTTCTGCCCTGGCCAGACTAGCCTGCTTGACTGCCTCCTGCATCTGGTTTACTAGTGAAGGCTGCCTAACATGTCCATACCCTCATATCCAGAACCTATGTAACTTCTGGGGCCAAGAGAAGTTTTGCAAATGTGATTAAGTTAAGGAACTTGAGGAGATTGTCCTGGATGACCTAGATGGGCCTGATGTCTTCACAAAGGTCCTTATAATCTGGATGGAGGAGGGTCAGAGTCAGTGGAGAGAGTGGTATGATGAGGGAGGCGAGGACTATGTAGTGATGTGTTTTGATGATGGAGGAAGGGCCAAGGGACCAGGAATATAGGCGGCCAGAAGATACTGAAAAGGGTAGGAAAACAGATTCTTACCAGAAGGGACACGCCCTGCTGACATCTTGATTTTGAGCTAGTGAAACTGATTGTAGATTTCTCATTCTCCTATGTCCCAGTGTTGCCCTCTGAAAACAACTAGTGCCTTTCAGACAATGTAACAGGATACCTTTCTCTGCAGAGAACACTTGGTGGGGGAGGGGAAGACAGCGAGTGTGGTGTGCTTTGTTTTGTTTTCTTTTTTTTTTGCAGTTTTTGGCCGGGGCTGGTTTTGAACCCGCCACCTCCCGTATATGGGGCTGGCGCCCTACTCCTTTGAGCCACAGGCACCACCCTGTTTTGGTTTTTTAACTTATTTTTTATCACATATTGGCAAATTATAGTTGTATATATTTATAAGGTACAAAGTGATGGTATGGGTTTTTTTGAGTACTATGTAAAATGATTAAGCTAGTTAACATAAACACCTCAAATATTTCACTTTTTTTGTGATGAGAACATTAGAAATTTGCTATTTTAGCAATATTGAAAATGTCCAGTACTCAGTTACTTCCTATATTCATGCTATGCGATGATCTCAGAAACAATAATCAGATATATCCCTCCTATCTAACTAAGGTTTGATACTCTTTGACTATAATCTCTCTATTCTGAGAACAGTTTTCAAAATTTGAGGAATAGCTAATATTTTATAGGTTTGAACACTTTGTAATACCGAGAGTCTGGACCCACCTTCAACATGAGGGCAGGTGAGACAGTGTTTACAGTAATACCCGAGAGGTGAGTGGCTCTGAGAGGGGGAGGTGGGGAGGTGAGGTGCAGTGCTGCCCCCTCCGCACCAGCGCTCCTCAAGCGTACTGTGCAGGATTCACTTTCTCTCGTCAAAGTGCGGGGGCAGAGTTCAGATTCTGTGTTTCTAATACACTCCCGGGAAAGGTCTTGGTCCATGGCCACACTTTAAGAAACTAAGGTCTACAGCTAAAGAAAGAGCCACCTCTGCCATTCTGGGCCATGAGACCGGCTTCTGTGTCACTTGCCTCGAAGCACATCCCCAGACAAAAGATCTGGGCCCACTGCAGCCATCTATAAGACTGTGTTAATATATTTTCTGAGAGTACCAGGACTATATGAACAGCAAACAAGTAACACGAATTCAACTTACATAACATCATCTAAACCTGAGAGGTCTATTTGCTGAGATTGAAACTAAATTTTTACTCATGAAGTGTTCCTTAAAATGAACATGATCTAAAGGTATAAACCAGCATACTAAATTTCACAGTAAAATGCCACATGTGCACACATTGAAGCCTAAGAAACTCAATACATTCTGTCAGAATAATGTGCTACCACTGGTCCCAGGTAGAATCAGTTTCTGTTCCAAATACAAGTAAAGAACCTTGAATTATAAGGAAAATGACTATGTTGCCTGTCAGCACAAGGCCACAGGCTCCCCATTTGATCATAGTCACAAGAGCAAGAATAACAGGAAATCCAAAGAGGGAAATAATTTCAGTAGTGACTACCCCAGTTCCTGACTTTTCTGACAATGAAATGGGGAATGGGTGAGATGGCATGGAAAATCATAATCCTCCAAGGCATAGCCCAGCTTAAGAAAAGTCAAACCAGGCAGCGCCTGTGGCTCAGTGGGTAGGGCGCCAGCCCCATATACTGAGGGTGGTGGGTTCAAACCCAGCCCTGCCTAAACTGTAACAAAAAGCCGGGCATTGTGGTGGGCACCTGTAGTCCCAGCTACTCGGGAGGCTGAGGCAAGAGCTGGAGTTGGAGGTTACTGTGAGCTGTGATGCCACAGCACTGTACCGAGGACAATAAAATGAGACTCTATCTCTAAAAAAAAAAAAAAAACCCAGAAAGAAAAGTCAGCCCAATGCCCCTGCTACAGGATAATACTACAAGAGTTTTCACACCCACTATGTTTCCTGCACTGGGCTGTGGCTGCTTCCAGTTGCAATAAAGTATTTTTGAATTAAGGTATGTATGAGATCTGAAAATTTTGTGAACTTGCCCCCTTTGTTAGAACTGTACAAACAACTCAGTAAGTTTTCATAACCTTGGTATATTAGTGTCTTACGGTTGTGTTCGTGTGGATGTGTGGGGGTGTCTTGCTGAGTGGCATTCACTATTGAGTATTTTTGTGTTTCGAGAATGACGGAGTTTGAATTAGAACAATGAGTAAACATTAAATTTCTTGTTAAACTTGGCAAGAGTAGAAGTGAAATCAGGGACATGTTAATCCAAGTTTTGGGGGATCATGCCATGAAGGAAACCGCAGAGTCCAATTGGATTAAACATTTTTTTGAGGGGAAGAGAAAGTGTCACCGATGAAGAGAGGTAAGAGCAGCCAGTAACAAGCAGAAATGACGAAAACATTGCAAAAATTTATTGAATTCTATGTCAGAATTGTTGACTGACTGTGAGAAGCAGAGACCAAGTAAACATTGATACAGAAACAGGAAACTGAAAATCTTGGCATGAGAAAAGTGTATGCAAAAGTGGTCTGGAAGGAGCTCACTGATAAACGAAAGCAAAGGGGAGTTGAAGTTTGCCGAGACCTTTTGGAGAGGCAAGATGATGTTTGGGTCATGTTATCTCCGGTGATGCAACATGGGCATGCCAGTATGACCCTGAAACAGCATCAAAGTGCACAATGGAAATCAGTTCTCCAGGATCAAAAAAGTTCCATCAATCCAAGTCGAATTAAGACAATGTTGCTAACCCTTTTCGATATCAGAGGGATTGTTCATTATGAATTTGTACCAAGTAGACAGTTAACCAGGTTTACCATTTGGAAGTGCTAAAAAGGGTGCATGAAAAAGACAAAAAGAATAGAACTTTTTGTCAAAAACTCATGGCTCTTGCATAACAACAATGCACCAGCTCATATAGCACCCATCTGTGAGAGAGTTTTTAGCCAGTAAACAAATAACTGTATTGGAATACCCTCCCTACTCACCCGACCTGGCCCCCAATGATTTTTTTCTTTACCTGAAAATAAAGGAAATATTGATGACATTCAGGATATCAAAGGTAATACAACAATTGTTCTGATGGCCATTCCAGAAAAAGAATTCCAAAATTGCTTTGAAGGAAGGAGTAGGTGCTGGTTGGTGCATAGCTTCCCTTGACTGTATATTCCATTTCAGTGTTGTGTTCATCTCTTGGTGGGCATGTAGTTGTTCTACCTTTAGAGTACTGTGAATAATACTGTTGTGAATATTAGCGTATAAATATCTGTTCACATTCTTGCTTTCAATACTTTTTAGTATACACTCACAGTGGAATAGCCGGATTATATGGTAATTACATTATTAACTTCTTAAGGAACTGCCACCATACTGTTTATCTTACAGCTCACCATTGTTCATTCCCTTATTTATTTTATTTTATTTTTTTTTTGAGACACTCTTTTGTCACCCTTGGTAGAGTGCTGTGGCATCATAGCTCACAGAAACCTCCAACTCTTGGGCTCAAGTGATTCTCTTGCCTCAGCCTCCCAAGTAGCTAGGACTACAGGCACCCACCATAATGTCCAGCTGTTTTTAGAGATAGGGTCTCGCTCTTACTCAGGCTGGTCTCAAACCTGTGAGCTTAAGGCAATCTACCCACCTCCACTTCCCAGAGTGCTAGGATTACAAGCATTAGCCACTGCGCCTGGCCTAGTATTGTACTTTTAAGTCAAAAGTTTAGTTTATTATATCTCAAACAAGAAACAGTAGAATTAAAGTATGCATGTTAACTATCAACAGAGTTTTGCCATCTTGATGGTAGCTTGTATGCAGGCAGCAAAGAAGCCTGGAGAGTGAGTGATGATGAAATCATGAAAGGCGTTTTCCACAGCACTTCTCTTGTTGAGAATTGAATATTTTTCCTGTCAAGAAGAGATCCAAAGCCAGGAAGCAGTGATCATCGGTGCAAGGTCTGGTGTAAATGGTGGATGACGCAGAGTTTCCAAGTCTGGCTTCTGTAGTTTGAGCAGCATTGTTTGTGCAACATGTGGTCGAGCCGTGTCTTGTAAGAAGATTGGCCTGTCTCCACTGACCAGTCTCAGCTGCTGAGACACAAGCATCCTCATATTGTCCAGGTGGTTGCAGTAGACATCTGCTGTAATTGTTTGCCCAGGTTTCGTGAAGTTGTAATAAATAATACCGGCACTGGACCACCAAACAGGCATCTTTAGCTTGTTTTTGTTGTTTGCTTTTCTGCTGTATTTTGCCAAATGCTTGTTATTGTCAAAAAGAATCCATTTTTCATCACATGTAAGAATATGGTGTAGAAACAGTTTGCTTTTATGTCATGATGGCAAAGGCAAGCTTTGAGACGATTTCTCTTCTGACGCTCATTTAATGCATGCGGAACCCATCTATCCAGCTTCTTTACATTGCCTGTTTATTTCAAATGGTCCATTATTGTTGGAATAGTAACATCAGACCTTGATGCTAATACACACTTTGGTTGAGATAGATTTGATTCCACTACAGCTCATCATTATCCACCTTGGTCTCAGGTTGCCCTCATGGCTCATTTTCAAGATTAAAATCATCAGAGCAGAACTTCTCAACCCATTGATGTACTGTGCATTAGCCACATCCTTCCCACACACTTCATTAACATTTTGAGTTGTCTGCACTGCACTGGTTCCGTGATGGAACTCATATTCAAAAATAACATGAATTTTTGACTTATCCTTGGTTTTACAAAAAATAACTCTAAAGATTTTTAAAAGATATTCACAAGCCGAAATGTGCATTTGAAAGAGCAAGGATGTTCCTTCACGATAAAACCCAAGAAATGTCAAAGTGAAATGTCGGAGATATCAACTGTCAAACAGTACTTTCAGAAATCCAGCATCCGGAAAATGATGAAACCCTAAGAAAAGAAATAGCAGAGGATATTAAATGAAAGAACATACCATGCTTATGGCTGGGAAGACTCAACCTTGTTAAAATGTCTATACTTCCCAAAGCAATCTACAGATTTCAGTGCCATCCCTATTAAAATGCCAACATCATACTTTCAAGACTTGGAAAAAATAATTCTTCATTTTGTATGGAATCAGAAAAAAACTCCATGTACCTAACGCAGTTCCTAGTAATAAAAACAAAGCTGAGGTCATCAGCATACCAGACTTTAGGCTGTATTACAAGGCCATAGTGGTCAAAACAGCACGGTATTGGCACAAAAATAGAGACATAAACATTTAGAATCGAATAGAAAACCAGGAAATGAAACTAACATCTTATACCACCTAATCTTTGATAAACCAAAGAAGAACATGCACTGGGGGAAAGAATCCCTATTCAATAAATGGTGCTGGGAGAACTGGATATCCACATGTAAAAGACTGAAACTGGACCTGCACCTTTCTCCACTCAAAAAAATTGATTCAAGATAGATAAAAGACCTAAATTTGAGGCATGAAACAATAAAAATCATAGGAAAAACACTGGAAGATACTGGCCTGCAGAAAGACTTTATAAAGAGGACTTCTGTGGCAACTGCAACAACAACAAAAACAAATGGGACTTAATTAAACAGAATGGCTTCTGTATAGCTAAGGAGGAAACAACCAAAGCAAATAGACAGCCTACATAACGGGAAAGGATATTTGCATATTTTGAATCAGACAAAAGCTTTATAACTAGGATCTATAGAGAACTCAAATTAATCCACATGAAAAAAGCCAACAATCCCATGTATCAATGTACAAAAGAGATGAATAGAACCTTCTCTAAAGAAGACAGATGAATGGCTAGCAAACAGATGAAAAAAATGCTCATCATCCCTAATTATTAGAGAAATGCAAATCAAAACCACCCTGAGATACCATCTAACCCCAAGGAGAATGGCCCACATCACAAAATCTCAAAATTGCAGATGCTGGCGGGGATGTGGAGAGAAAGGAACACTTTTTTGCTGCTGGTGGGACTGCAAACTAATACAACCTTTTTGGAAGGAAGTATAGAGAAACCTCAACTCAAGCTAAACCTCCCATTTGAGGGCATCTACCCAGAAGGAAAAAAATCCTTTTACCATAAGGACACTTGCACTAGACTGTTTAGGGCAGGTCAATTTACAATCTCCAAAATGTGGAAACAGCCTAAATGTCCACCAACCCATGAATGGATTAACAAGCTGTGGTATATGTACACCATGGAATACTATTCAGCCATTACAAAAGATTGTGACTGTACATCCTTTGTATTAACCTGGATGGAAGTGAAGCACATTATTCTTAGTAAAGCATCACAAAAATGGAGAAGCATGAATCCTATGTACTCAATTTTGGTGTGAGGACAATTAATGACCCAGTACATGGGGGTTGAGGGAAGGGGAGAGAGGGAAGGAAGGAGGGGGATGAGAGAAGGGAAGAGCAGAGAGAGGGAAGGAGGGAGAGGGGTGGGGTCTCAGTGTGTGACACACCTTTTGGGGGTAAGACACAATTTTAAGAGGGACTTTACCTAACAGATGCAGTCGGTATAACCTGGTTTCTTGTACCCTCAATTAATCCCCAACAATTAAAAAAAAGTAAAGAAAGGAATAATCTTTAAAGTCTACTAGATTTTTTTAAATTTAGGAGACTGGCTGGGTATGGTGGCTCACACCTGTAATCCCAGTACTTGGCAGGCCAAGGCAGGTGGATTACCTGAGCTCACAAGTTCAAGACCAGCCTGAGGAAAAGCAAGATCCCATCTCTTAAAAAAAAAAAAATAGCTGGGCGTTGTGGCAGGTCCTGTAGTCCCAGCTACTTGGGAGACTGAGGCAAGAGAATCACTTCCATCCAAGAGTTAAAGGTTGCTGTGAGCTATGACACAGTGGCATTCTATTGGGGGCGACAAAGTGAGACTCTGTCTTAAAAAAATAAATAAAAATAAAGGTGCCAAACTCTTAATCTTTTCTGGAAGGGCTACTTTAAAATATGTTAAAGAAGGGACTGGCATGGTGGCACGTACTATAATCCTAGCACTCTGGGAGGCCAAGGCAGGTGGATTGCCTGAGCTCACAGGTTTGAGACCAGCCTGAGCAAGGGCGAGGCCCTGTCTCTAAAAAAAAGAAAGAAAGAAAGAAAAAGCCAGGCATTGTAGTGGGCACCTGTAGCCCCAGCATCTCTGGAGGCTGAGGCAAGAGAATCGCTTGTGCCCAAGAGTTGGAGGTTGCTGTGAGCTATGATTCCACATCACTCTGCTGAGGGTGACAAAGTAAGACTATCTCAAAAAAAAAAAACCCTGTAAAAAATATGTTAAAGAAGTATAATTGGGGATAAAACAATTTGATTTATTTTAGTCAGCCAGTGTCTCTAGAGGTGGAACTTTACTTAATTGCAGTTGGAGAGGTTTTAGTCAATTTTTGGAGGTCTTGCTTCCCAAAACGGAGAGCTTCTGTCAGTTTTAACCACGAATTGATCAACTCTAATGTTAAGACAAACCAAGACTAGAAAAAGCGGTGGCACAATTTATATATTGTGGACATCTCTAAACATAGGGAGAAGTTTTGGCCAACTGACAAACCTTAACTCTCAGCTATCAAATTCCAAAAAGAAACCCCAAACCAAGTCCTTCCTTGGAGGTGGTGCCTAAGCTGAAGACCGCTGTCCATCAAAAGAAGTAGGAAACGTGCCTGCCTTCTTAGGAGCAAGGAAAATTGCTTTAGAGGAGTTCCCTGGCAAAATAAACCCTGGATCAGAAACCAAGAATTTCAACATGTCAGGGTATCTTGGGAGAGACCAGCCATCAAGCCTTAACATAGACAGGACAGTCACAGCAAGGCAAAGGGGCTGTTTTCTGAGGTGTTCCTTCATTTGGTCACCAGTGACAACTCAATTAGGGACTGAGGTGGTCAGTGGAGGTTTATTAAGACAAAAATTGAGGACACAGCTGAGAGAAACACAGGCATAGAACTGTGACTCCTTTTTAAAGTGAGATTTGGGGCTTGGCACCTGTAGCACAGTGGCTATGGTGCCTGCCACATACATGGAGGGTGGCAGGTTTAAACCTGGCCCAGGCCAGCTAAACAACAATGACAACTACAACAAAAAATGGCCAGGCGTTGTGATGGGTGTCTGTAGTCCCACCTACTTGGGAGACTGAGGCAAGAGAATGCTTAAACCTAAGAGTTTGAGATTGCTGTGAGCTGTGATGTTACAGCACTCTACTGAGGGTGACATAGTGAGACTCTGTCTCAAAAAATAATAAAAATAAAGTGAGATTTGGAAACTCAGTATCTAAAAGGGAGAGAGCTTAAAACAAGAAAAAGGAGGAGTTAAGTAGTGAGCAAATGGTTACAATCTTATCAAGCCCAGGTGAATGTTTAAAGAAAAAGATAATAAAGGAGAAATCAATTCTGCACATTTCTCTGGGTAGGTAGAAACATGATTGATCATATCTGTGTCCTGCACCTGGGAAGATCAATGTGTAATCAACATTATTAGTGTTGAATTGAACAGACTTTAGCTTTAGGAGCTACACTAAGCTTGTGGACCTAAAGTTACAGTCTGGATGTCCCTGTTTATGGGAGGCCAACAGAGAACTTCCTAATGATCTGTGGGAGCAGTCCTTATAGGTGCCTGAGGCCTTTTCCCTTTTCCCTGGGTTCTGGCTTACATACAATGTTAGAACTATTCATTTGGAAGGTGGTGTTGCATGGCTCAGCCTCCAGGCTGGACCTCCCTTTTTGCATAAGGAGTTGGGGGTGGTCCTGAGAGTTTTATTTTCCTTTATAGAACACTTGTGGTGCCCTTTTATAGTAAGTACACTCACTCCTTCCACTTACTCTACCCACCACCTCCATAAGTGTTGACAATCACTAATTTTCTCCATTTCTATAATTTTCTCATTTTGAGAATGTTATATTAATTTAAATGGAATTCATCCAACATGTAAACTTCTGGGATTGGCTTTTTCTCACTTAGCATAATTCATAACTTGTCAAAAGTACATGGTATCAAAATGGTATTGACAGGGATCATTTAGCACAAGTACTTTCTGACCGGTTTCTCCATTGTGAGTTCTTTTTATGCCCCCACTCCCATACTGTACTCACTGGAAGGAAGTCACCATGCCCAGCATGAAGGAGTGGGGAGTTACACTTCACCTACTGAAGGGGGGAGTTTCTACAAACATTTAGGGAATCCATCTGCCTGGCAGATGTGCCTTTTTCCTTTTATTTAATAATTTACATCAGTATGGATTCATGGATATTCATTTTATAGTTTGGGTTATAATCCGATACTACTTTGTATAGCTTTTTAAAAAACTATGCAACTATTTTCCAGAGTGCCTGAACATTCCCACCAACAATATCTGAGTGATCAGTTTCTACATTCTTGCCAGTTTGATGTGGCCATTTTTTTTAAGTTTTAGCCATTCTGATGGATATATAGGGATATCTTGTTGTGGTTTTGATTTTCATTTCCCTAATGTCATACTGTTCAACATCTCTCTGTAGGTGTATCTTGAGAAATCTTTATATATATTTGTCCTTTGTAAGATAATGTGGTTTGCAAATATTTTCTCCCAGACTATAGTTTATCTTTTCATTGTCTTAACAGGGTCTTCTGGAGGCAAGTTTTTATTTTTATGTTAAAGATGTTTAATTATTCAATTTTACTTCCATGAATCCTATACTTTGGGTGTGAAGGGACACTTTGATTAGGCCTAGGTGCAAAGACTTTTCTTTTATATTTTATCTAAAAGTTATATAGCTTCAAGGTTTATATTTAAGCCTATGATCCATGTTGAGTCATTTTTTGTATGAAATGTTAAACTTAGGCTGAAGTTCATTTATTTGCCAGCATAATTTGTTGCAAAGTCTAACTTTCCTCCATTGGATTGCTTTCACAACTTTGTCCAAATTATCAATTTCTGTTTATGTGTCTTGTGTCATGCTCATGTCTTCCCCATTTCAAATAGTGATAATCAATTAATCCATTCTTTTTTCTACATTAAAATTTTTGCTCTATTTGAAAATTATTTTCTTAAAAAGGATAAGGCTCTAGTTTTTGTTTATTTCCCAAAAGGTTATAGTGTGTTTTCCCCACTATTTCCACTGATTTGGAACTCTAGCTTTATCATAAAGTAAATACCTAAAAATATTTGGAGATAATCCTAGGCTGTTTCATTCCAGGGGTTTGTCTATATATTTCTTCTCCAGTTATAAACAATTTTTTTTTTTTGAGACAGAATCTCACTTTGTGAGTGTTGTGATGTTATAACTCACAGCAACCTCAAACTCTTGGGCGTAAGCGATTCTCTTGCCTCAGCCTCCCAAGTAGCTGGAACTACAGGCACTGGCCACAATGCCTGGCTATTTTTAGAGTTGAGGCCTCACTCTGGCTTAGGCTGGTCTCGAACCTGTGAGCAATCCAACCACCTCCACCTCTCACTCAGAGTGCTAGGATTATAGGTGTGAGCCACTGTGCCTGGCCAGTTATAAACAATTTTAAGTATTATTGGGTGGCACCTGTGGCTCAAAGGAGTAGGGAGCCGACCCCATATGCTGGAGGTGGCCGGTTCAAACCCAGCCCAGCCAAAAAAAACTGCAAAAAGAAGAAGAAGAAGAGGAAGAAAGAAAAGTATTATCATTTGGTATTGGGTAAAAGAAGTTTCTCTAATACTCTTCTTTCTCATAAGTCTCCTGGATATTCTCACACATTTACTTTTCCTTTGGAAATTCATCGTTGGCAGATTTAGTTAGTGATGCCTCAAGGATTCATTTTCTCTTGCCATGATGTTGCATGAGGTGGGTATGCTGCCCAGTCTGAGACAACATTTCCTAGTCCCCTCTGCATCTGAGCTGTGGCCATATGACTATATCTGTCTAATATGGGTCACTTTGGGCCTGATGTAGCTAAGGAATGGGTCTGCTGCTTTACCTTTTTTTTTTTTGTTTGTTTTTGTTCTTTTCTAGCAAAATAGTAGAAACACAGATGGAAGCATCTGGTCTTGGAATCTCTGTATAGCCAGACTCCTGCTGAGCACTTAGGAGTGGTTTGCAGGAACAAGGAAAACCCATTTCATGTGTTTAAGTTGTAGAATTAAAGGTTTATGTATTATAGCAGCTAGGCTTATTATGACCAATATATTTAATAGCATTTTGCTAAGTTCTCCCAAATTCCCATTGTGTCTTCAGGTGGTATCAACTAAAATAAAATCTTAAGCATTCTAGCCTACTGAATGGACCCCGGGTTGGCCAACAGTGTAACAGAGGTAAAGGTCTGAAAAAGGGCTGAATATATTTTGAGTTGTCTCTTTAAAATCCTCTACCCTTCTGGGGAATTAATAACCTGCATTCCGGGCCAGGCATGGTGGCTCATGCCTGTCATCGTAGCCCTCTGGGAGGCCAAGGCAGGTGGATTGCCTGAGCTCACTGATTCAATACCAGCCTCAGCCAGAGTGAGCCCTTGTCTCTAAAAATAGCTGGGCCTTGTGGTGGGTGTCTGTAGTTCCAGCTACTTGGGAGGCTGAGGCAAGAGAATCACTTGAGTCCAAGAGTTTGGGGTTGTTGTAAGCTATCACGCCATGGCACTCTACGAAAGGTGACAAAGTAAGACTCTGTCTCTAAACTACAATACAATACAATACATAAAATAAATACAATAAAATATAAAATAAATAAAATAATAAAATAAAATAAACCTGCATTCCTGCCTAAAGCCAGTAACCAAAGGGGCAGAGAAATGTTCTTCATTCTTTCATCACAGGAGATGTCTCAACAGAATTGTAAGGTCAGGGAGGTGGTCTTCAGTGGAGATAAGGTCTGCCAAAACCACCACCTACAGTTAAACAGTGGCCCAAAACTACAACTGTGACACTGGTCACATAGGCCCGAGCCCAATCTCTGAAAAATACTCTTTAAAAAGTCCTTTGTTTCTGCTTCAAGGGAGAGAACAGTTTCTTGAGAAGCTAGTGCTGTCTTCCTCATTTGGTGTCAAATTAATAAATTTTTCTTTCCTATTTCTCAAACCACCTTTACTTCTTCATTCTCCTTGATTTGGCCTTGGGGACAAGTACCGAACTTTCAGTAACAAGGGGACCCCCAGAATAAAACCTTAAAGCTGAGTTGCTTGCCATGAGGAAAAGGAAGGTTAGACATGCTTGAGTCATGCCTTGTCCATTTTGGAGTTATTTGTTGTAACAGTAAGATAGAAAAATTATGGGCAGCACCTGTAGCTCAGTGAGTAGGGTGCTGGCCCCATATACCGAAGGTGGTGGGTTCAAACCTGCCCCGGCCAAACTGCAACAAAAAACTAGCCTGGCATTTGTGGCGGGTGCCTGTAGTCCCAGCTACTCAGGAGGCTGAAGCAAGAGAATCGCCTAAGCCCAGGAGTTGGAGGTGTGAGCTGTGTGATGCCATGGCACTCTACCAAAGGCGATAAAGTGAGACTCTGTCTCTTAAAAAAAAACAAACAACAAAAAAAAAGATACAAAAATTATCAATGAGCCTAAGGCCATGTAAGACAAGTTCAACTATGCCTGCAGGTCATCGGTTTAGTTAACAGATCTCTTGAGTCTGAGTACTAGTTAGTGGCTTATCTCTGATTAACAGACTTCCTTATCTTAAAACAGTCTAAGCCTTGTTTAAATTTCACTAGCCAATCACAAATCAAAGAATGTGTAAACTCACCTATTACCTGTAATCTCCTGGTTTGAAATGTTCTGCCTTTTGGGGCCAAACCAATGTACACCTTCCGTGTATTGACTAGTGACTTTACATGTAATTCCTGTATCCCTAAAACGTAAAAAACCAAACTGTAATAGAACCACAAGGAGACCACTTGCTCAAGGCTTCTTAGCCATAGCTCTCCAAGCCTTGAGTGTACATATCTGGCTCAGAATAAACCTCTTTAAATTATTTTACATTACACTACTGGTGGGACTGCAAACTAATACAGCCTCTTTGGAAAGAAGTATGGAGAATCCTCGGAGAACTCAAAGTAGACCTTCCATTTGATCCCATAATCCCATTACTAGGTATCTACCTGGAAGAAAAAAATCATTTTACCATAAGGACATCATCACTAGAATGTTTATGCCTGTTGAATTAATAATTGCCAGCATGCAGAATCAACCCAAGTGCCCATCTACACATGAATGGATTAATAACTATGATTATATATATGTGTATATATATATATATATATAATATACACATACACACACACACACACCATGGAATACTATTCAGCTATAAAAAGATGGAAACTTTACATCTTTTGTATTAACCTGAATGGAGTTAGAAAACGTTCTACTTAGTAAAGTATCACAAGAATGGAAAAGCAAGTATCCAGTGTACTCAATACTAATATGAAACCAGCAGACAAAAATTCACATAGGAGAAAAACACAATTAAACTCAAGGTAGAGGGGAGGGGACAAGGGGAGAGGGATTGGTGTGTTCTCACCTAACAGCACAATGTAAGGGTATATGGCACACCTCCTAGGGAAGGGGTACCAACTACAAGTTGGTCTCTGCCTAGCAATTGCAAACAATGTAACCTAATTGTACCCTCATATTAGTCTGAAATTAAATTATTTTATAGAGTTCAGTTTCTTTTCAGTTGACAGTAGCGATAAATTTATAACTTAAGGAGAAAAATGACATTGTTACAATATTGAACATGAAGTCCTTCTATTTAGTGAACCCTACTTTTTAAGGTTAATGGTAGAATTTACAATATGCATTTTATACCATTGAAAGACAGTGGGAATTGACACATTTGTAATAACTTTTCTGATATCTCTGTGCTGTCACATTTAATTTTATCAAATTGGAATCCTATGATACATGCTATTCTATAAACTGCCTTAATTTCTTTTTTTTTTTTTTTTTTTTTATAAACTGCCTTAGTTTCAACAGATCACAGGTCTACAAGGGATTGGCCGAGTTTTTTTTCTTTTTTTTGAGACAGAGCCTCAAGCTGTCCCCCTGGGTAGAGTGCTGTAGCATCACAGCTCACAGCAACCTCCAACTCCAGGGCTCAAGCGTGTCTCCTGCCTCTGCCTCCCAAGTAGCTGGGACCACAGGCACCCATCACAATGCCCAGCTATTTTTTTTGGTTGCAGCCTTCATTATTATTTGGCAGGCTGGGGCTGGATTCGAACCCACCAAATTAGGTGTATGTGGCTGGCGCCTTAGCCACTTGAGCCACAGGCACCGAGCCTAGAGTTTCTTTTCTTAAAGGGATGTATAGTAAATATTTTAGAGTTTGTGGAACAGGAGGATACTATGCAAGTACTTAGTAAACCACTTAAACTGTAAAAACCTCCTTAGCCTGCAGTCCATAATATAGTAAACAACTACCCCCAGTTGGCCCACAGGCTGTAGTTTGCCTACCCCTAATCCAGCTGGGTGTGGTGGCTCATGCCCCAAATCCTAACACTCTGGGAGGCTAAGGTGATAGGATTGCTCGATGCCAGGAGTTCCAGACCAGCCTCAGCAGAAGCAAGACCCCATCTCTCCAAAAAGAAAAAAATCAGCTGGGTAAGCTGGCATATGCCTGCAGTGCCAGCTACTTGAGAGGCAAAAGGATTGCTTATGCCCAGGCATTTGAGGTTGCAGTGAGCTATGATGACACCAGTGTCATTCACTAGCCTGGATGACAGAGCAAGACTCTGTCAGAAAAAAGAGTGGAATTTGGCAGTGTCCGCTGCGCAGATTGGATTCTTCCACTCTGATATCTCGCTGGGCTTCCTCCGCGGTCTTGTCTGACAAACCCAACCTGGCTGAAATCGAGAAATTCCGTAAGTCGAAATCGAAGAAGACGGAGGAAATGCAAGAGAAAAATCTACTGCTTCCGAAGAAATGACCCAACAGGAGAAGCAAGCAGGCGAGTCGTAATGAGGCGAGTGCGGCCAAGTGCACTGTGCATTCCACAAGCATCGCTTTCTTATTTACGGCAGAAGCAACAGTTTCATGACCGACACATCTAACAGAGACACTATAAACCTGCCTGACCAGAAGGCTCAAGTAAAAATGTCCCAGTTAAATTTTGAAGATGTTTCAATTTTATTTTAACAACAATTTACATTTACCTACGATTACTGAAGTTCATGAACTTGAAGAGAATTTGGGCTTATTTACCTAATTTGTGAGTACTCACCTGTACGGCAATTTGGTACCACAGACTATAATAGACAAAGATATCCACGTAGAGAGACAGAAAGACAAACTCACATGCCCATGAGGACCCCACAGCCTTGATTTCAAAACTCTGGCCATGAGACAGCAAAACTCACTAGTCCAGAAAGCAGCTGGATTTAAACTGTGTCACTGAGAATGCAACCAGCAAATGTCTGCTTAGCTCACAGTCAGCCCAAGCACTGAAAGAAAACGGGGCTTTAACTGACATCTCAAAGCAGAGAGGGAGAGCAAGAGAGAACCCACAGCCCTTGAAAAAGAAGTTTGAGTGTTTTGGAGCAAGACCAAAACCAGGGGACACCATAAAACCACAGGAACTCACCACAGGACTTTATAAGCAGACCAACTTTGGTAGCATTGAATCCGGTCCCCCAAATAGAGAAGCACCGCGGGAATGGCTGTGGCTGCAACAGTGCCTTTGTACTGCGTCCTGTTATAAAGGTATTTCTATGTTTAAACCATGCTTTTTCTGTCTAAATGCTCAAAGCAATCAGTACTCTGTAGCCACCACCATCCACTATAAATGATTACTGTTCACTTCTAAAACGGTATGCTCTCATCAATGACAGTCACCTCTAGGTCTCCCAGGGGACCAGCCTCTAGTGCAAGAAATGTCCTCCAGATTTCCTCAGAGAAGCCACAGCCTTGCTGGGGTTCAATCCCACCCTTGGCAGCCCTTTCCACTATGCTGTGTGGAAACAGGACTGGACTGGAAGGGTCTGATCCAAACAGACTGAGTGGGGAAACCCAGCGAGGCCTGCCTGGTTGGGGTCTTGGCCTCCGGGAGCAGCATTCCATCCTCCTGGGCATCAGGCAGGACCCTGTCTGGAATGAGGGTCTTATGACCTGCAATCAAAGAAGGCAGGTCACATAGTCTTTATGTCCAGTTTTTACACAGAAAGGAAGCAATATATTTAGGTTTTATTACTGACTTTGAGGAGAAGGGGTGCTGATTTCTACCACCTGCCTTAGGGAAGAGGGATTCTAGTTTCTATGGCTAGCCTTGGGGAGAATGGGGGGCGGGAGACAGGAGGGCAGGGGAAGGCCAGAGGAAGACTTTCGATTTGGGGGCTGCTTCTGAGGTCTTCATTTTGAGGTATTTTTCTGAGCCCCCAAAGCTATTCAGACATCTTCAACTAATGACTGTAAACTTCAATTTAAATCTCCATGTATATATTTGAGTCTAAAGGACTCATTACAAAAACCTACTAGTCATCGAGGAATTGAGCACTTGAATGCTTGCAAATTATTCACTCCTGCCTAAAATGAAAAATTCCTTGAAAAATATAGTTTGCCTTTTGTTTCACTGGAGGTGTTTTACGTGAAAGCAGCTTGTATCCTAAAGATAAATTCTCAGTTTTCAGGTTAAGGTTGTTTATATTTCTTCTGAACGGAGACATATTTAGAATTGAGACATACAGCAGTACTAAAGCTGTACGTTTTGCTCTGTCTGTACCATGATTATGGAAATGAAAGTTTGCAGAGTGAGGTGCCACACCTGAGTTTGGAGTGAGACTCCCTAGAATTCCTGCTCCACTGTTGAAGGCTGTGTGGGCTATAATGGGAGTGGGACCCCATGCAATGATAGGAATCTTGGCATAGAGGGTGCCAGAAACAAGGCAGAGGGTCCAGGTCCAGCTAAGTGAGCTGTGCAAAACAGAAGATGAAACTTAGCTGGAGCTATTGTTGAGATAGGTGGGGGTTAAATTAAGACCACAGGTCCAGGGGAACCTGGATGTCCCTGGTCCATCCCTCACATGGTGCATTCCAGCTTATGGTCTTCCTAACGACTGTGTAAGGCAGGTGTTATATTTATTATCCTTGTTTTATGACCAATGAGCTGAGGCTCAGAGAGATAAAGGGCCATGGACCAGGACCACACACCCTAAACAATCATTACACCAATGTTCACAGCAGCATTAGTCATGAAACCAAAAGGTGGAAAAGGTCGGGCATGGTGGCTCCTGTAATCCCAGCACTCAGGGGGGCCGAGGCAGGTGGAGTGCCTGAGCTCACAGGTTTTTTTTTTTTTTTTGAGACGGAGCCTCAAGCTATCCCCCTGGGTAGAGTGCCATGGCATCACAGCTCATAGCAACCTCCAACTCCTGGGCTCAAGCGAGTCTCCTGCCTGGGCCTCCCAAGTAGCTGGGACCACAGGCG
>CAUYQV010036243.1:0-29398 GCA_963574575.1 Galagoides demidoff | reverse complement strand
GCCTCTGCCTCCCAAGTAGCTGGGACCACAGGCGTCCGCCACAAAGCCCAGCCATTTTTTTGGTTGCAGCCATCATTGTTGTTTGGCGGGCCCGGCCTGGGGATTCGAACCCGCCACCTTAGGTGTACGTGGCTGGCGCCTTAGCCAATTGAGCCACAGGCGCCGAGCCAGCCTCATGCTTTTGAGAACTGTCCACGCTGTGGCGGCCACGGTGCTTCATTCCTTCTCACTGCTGGCTGGCAGGTCCCTGCCTGGATACATCCTCGTTTTCTGGTTCTCTTACTGATCTTTTCAGTCTTGACTGCTATGGATTAAGCGGCTATGAACATTCTTTTTTAAAACTTCAGATTAATATGGAGGTACGAACAATTTTGTTTGTTAGGTGAGGTCCCTGTTGTAGCTGTGCCCTCCCCCAGGAGCTTGCCATGTACCCCCACGTGTGCCTGGCAGGTGGGAGCTCACCAGTCACCTCCTCTTCTCCTCTCCCCACTCTCTCCCCCTTCCCCCAACGTGAACTGGATTGAGTTTTTCTCCTGCGTGGGCTTAGATCGTCTACTGGCTTCATATCAATATTGAGTACACTGGATACCTGCTTCTCCATTCTTGTGATACTGGACTAAGGAGAATGTTCTTCAACTCCATCCAGGCTAATACAAAAGATGTAGAGTCTCCCTCTTTTTATGTCTGAGTAGCATTCTGGGGTATACATGTACCACAGTTTATTAATCTATTCACAAGTTGATGGGCACTTGGGTTTTTCCACATCTTGGTGATTGTAAATTGAGCTGAGATAAACAATATAGTGCAAATCTCCTTATGATAAAAGCATGTTTTTTCCTTCTGGGTAGATGCCTAGAAATAGGATTGTGGAATCAAATGGAAGATTGTACATTCTTGTAAATATTTTTATGAGGGTGTATATATATATATATTTCATTTTCCTCAAATATTAAATTCTAAAGCAGACAAGATGATTTATGATGGGAAAATTGCAATAGTGGACACACTTGGAGAGGGGCACAGGAGGTGCCTGGGAGGAGGCATGGTGAACTGTCTAGAGACTGCTCTCTGTCTTGACAGGATTTGTGGTACACAGGTGGATGTTTGCCAACACTCAGCAAAGGTACCCTTTATACAGGCTGACTGACATATTTATTTATTTTAAATAATTTTATGGTTGGGAAATGAACTGTCATCTGAAATGTATTTGAAATGCATCAAAAATAATGTTGATTGGTAGACTGAGGATGGGTGTAGGGATGGAAGGATTGAGGGAAGAGATGGCAGATGGGTAGATGAGGCTGACACGAGCACAGCTAAATGCAGACAGGATTTTATTGTAAAATTATTCCAATGATGCTTGAAAATTTGTGTCATAAGATATTGGAAAAAAATTCTTTTCCATCACGAAAGTAATATGATCTCATTGAATAAAATTTAGAAAATACAGGATAGTAAAGGAAAGGTATGGACCATTAAAAATATGTAAAAGATGGGTGGGTGCGGTGGCTCACGCCTGTAATCCCAGCACTTTCCGGTCTGTCCTGACGGCTCTGAGCTGCTCTTCTCTGTCTGTGCCTTGTGTGCACTGTGGTCAGCAGCCCGTACTTGCCATGTGTGCACCCTGGTCAGCAGCCCGCACATGCCACACTCCTTTCCGAGCTATGTATGCTGCCCACGTCTCCCCACAGAAATGATGCAGCTTGGAATCTTGTGTGATAGTTTTTCTCTGAATATTTGAAGATTTAGGCACAAATCACCCTTTAAACACGCAATGACTAACACCTCTGAACAGAGCGAGGCTTCTTGCAATCTGTGTACGTGGTGCAGCGGGGTCAAACCTCTCCGTCGGTGGGCTGGGCGTGTTTCTCTGAGCAGATGCTCCCACTGAGCTGAGTGCCCTCTTCACAATACCTGAGTGCCACCCTGAAGAGGTGGAGTGGTATAAAAAACGAGCAGAAGAATAGACCACACAATTAAACCAAAAATCATAGGTTGGAATACAAACAACCCTGAGCCGTTCACGCCACCTCAGACCTTTGGCTCAAAAGAAATGGGTGATTGGAAGTAAATGAGAGGCATGACCCTCAGTGAGCAGGATGACCCAGGGCCCTTGACCATGAGTGAAGGATGACGTGGAGGCTGGTGACGGATGGGCAGGACCAGTACCTGGTCTCACAGTGGGACACAGGATGAGAACCTTCTAGGAGTCTGGAGGAATGCAGAAGGAGGAAAACCAGGCGTTACCTTGATCTTGGCGGCTTCTAAGGCTTTCTTGCCGTCCCAGGCCCAGCCCCTCTTGGTAAAGTAGTTGACCGTGGCAAACTCGATCAGCGCAGAGAAGACAAAGGCGTAGCACACGGCTATGAACCAGTCCATGGCGGTGGCGTAGGCGACTTTGGGCAGAGAGTTCCGGGCACTGATGCTCAGGGTGGTCATGGTCAGCACCGTGGTGACCCCTGCAGGGGGCGGGCGGGTGGAGCAGGGAAGGAACCGGTCAGTGCTGGCACCAGGGACCCAGAGCAGCACTCCAGAGTGACAGGCAGACGACGAGAGGGCCTGGTCATATCACCCCCAGCCCACACCTTCATCTTCAGCATTTTCACAGCATGAGACACACAACATTCCAGAGGCTGCTTATTTGACTTATCCTGACTGCCTCCTTCTTCTGGAGCATGAACTGAGGAGGGCAGGAATCTGGGTCCCACTTTGGTCTAGACCAGCGGTTCTCAACCTGTGGGTCTCAACCCTTTTGGAGGTTGAACGACCCTTTCACAGGGGTAGCCTAAGACCATCCTGCATATCAGATATTTATGTTACAATTCATAACACTAGCAAAACTACAGATATGAAGTAGCAAGGAAAATAATTTTATGGTTAGGAGTCACCACAACATGAGGATCTGTATTTAAGGGTCGCGGCATTAGGAAGATTGAGAACCACGGGTCTAGGCAAATAGCTAGTGCTCACTAGGGCAGGATCCACCAGAGAAGGGCTGTCCCACTCACATGGCAAAGCACTTTCCAACTACTGTGCCAGGAGTAAGTGCTGGGACCCCCGTGAACAGAGCAGACAGGCTTGCGGTCCTGAAGACTAGCCCCACTATAGATTAGAGCGGCCCATGTGAGCCTCAGTCTGGGCACTGCACCCTTCAGAGAAGGCACAGAGTTGTTTCCTGGAGTCTGCAGTGCGAGGCCACATGAGGCTGGGTCCCTTGGAGAGGCTGCTCCTTCAGGACTGGCAGGTTATGGGGCACCTCCTAGGCAGCTACTGAGGGTCAGACTATGACATAAGCCACATTCGAGATAGGTGTCTCATTATCCCCCCTCGGCAGGTGGAGAGCCTGAAGACTTTAAAAGTGTTTAGCTATGTGCCCGCATTCGCCAGCTGGTCACTGAGACAACCCATCTTCCATCTCCAGACCCTGGGCAGTCCCTATGGCTTGCCATGCTGGCCCTATCTGGCCTTTCCCTCAGGGCAGTTCTGTCCATGTGGGTGGGATGCCCTGCTATCAGTCAACTTGTGCCCCTCCCAAATTCATATGTCAAAGTCTTCATCTCCTGTACACTGGGACCTGATTCGGGAATAGAGTGTTTACAGAAGTAGCTGAGTTCAGACAATGTCATTAGGATGGGCCCCGATCCAGCATGACTGGGGTGCTTACAAGAAGGAGACTGTGCACACAGATGTGCACATGGAGTTAGTTACGCGGCCACAGGCTACCTGGAGCCACAAGAGAGGCCTGTCCTCAATCCTGCTCTCAGCCTCCAGCTTCCAGCCTTGTGGGGTAATAGGCAAATGGGCTTCTGCTGTGTAAGACCCCATCTGTGGGACTTTGTCACAGCAGCCCTGGAAACCGGGATGGCACCAAAGGGGCAGAATATTGCTGGGGTCACAGTGGGCAGTGGTTTCCATGCAATGCTGTCCTTCAGAGCCCTTCCCATGGGCTCAGGGAGCAGTCGCCTGCAGGGAATTAATGCTGAAGGAGACATCAGTAAGCACTTTTGATTTTTCTAAGAAATCCAGTTAATGGCTGCTCTGGGGCAGGGGTTTTGCCTGATGTTAAACCAGTCTCTTGTGTCTTTTTGGCCTTTAACATCCTGATGTGCATTGGGGATTCCCAAAAGGAAACAGTCTGTGAAGACAACATTTTCCCTGCCAGCCTACCACACTTCCCCTGAAGAGTTCATCATTGGGGACATTAATTCGGGGAGCTCAGCCTGACCAGGAGCCACCCTCCTCCACACCTTCCGGACACAACCATGAAGTTGAGTCAGGCTTTGCTAGTGACGGGGGACAGGGGACTCCATGGCCAGGCAGGGGCGCTCCTGAGTCCCTTGCAAGCTCGCCCGGGCCTCCACTGCCTACTCTGTGGCAGGATCAGGAAATAACAGACAGAAGCTCACTTTCCCTCCCTTGGAGAGGAAACTGCCACAGCAAGGGCCGATGTGCAAATGACTACCAAACGGACCATGCGTTATTCCCTAAACCCTCCTTTAGAAAGAAGTCCTAAATCCTAATCCTTAACATTAAACTCTTAACGCATCAATTTGTCTCCCAGGTCACACAGGAACAGGCAGCACCAGAAGTTTTCTGGCCTTGGTTACTGTTGCTTCGAGAGTCATTAGGGTCCCTCAGCATACCCCAGCGTCCAGACCTGGCTTGAGGACACTCACCAAAAACCGTCCTGGCTGGGACAGATTCCCGGTTCAGCCAAAAGGACACCTGTGATAGGATGACGGTCATGATGCAGGGAAGATAGGTCTGGATGACAAAGTAGCCGATCTTCCTTTTCAGGTGGAAATGAGCCGTCATGATCGTGTATTCACCTGCAGATGAGAAGGTAACACTGTTACCTGCAGAGCCGGCCCAGGTGGCAGCAGCGGGCTCTGAGCAGCTTACCCGAGTCTCCTTTCACTCCCACTCAGATCCAGCACGTATTTATTTGGATTATTTGGGCTAAGGAGAGGATGGGGAGGTGCGTGCATTCCTTAAGGGTCATTTGATAACTAAATCTTTTGGCCCTGCTCTCTGATGAGCCTTTGCAGGCAGATGCTGTTACTGGGGAAATCAGATTCCAGTGTTTCACTAATCCCAGGCCACAATCTGTGCCTCTTGCTCACCCGCCCCCTTGCTGGCCACTGCAATCAGGATTTCAGGATTTAGCCCTGCTGTGAGTGGGCAGGTTCCCCTTTAGTCCCCAGTCCAGGAGGCTCCAGGAAGGGGGGACCACACTCTGGAAGGCATCAGGCTCCCTGCTGGCCCTAAGGTGGCTGGAGGGTCAGCAGCAGCTGCTCAGGGGCTCCAGTCCGGGCAGCTCATCACTCTGTCACTTCCCAGAGACAGGTGCCACCTGCTCTCTGAAATCGGGGGCACTTCTTCCACGATGCCCCAGTGCCTTCTCTGGATTTGCCTGGCCGTGTGGGAGGCGAGAGGGGACCTCCCGTTCTTTGCTGAGAATGATGCCGTCCTGATGGTTAACTGGTAAGGAGCTGTTGCCCAAGGGTCAGAGGGGGAGTGTGGCCTGCTCACCAGAGTCGCCTGGCCACTTGGATTTGCATTCCTCTGGGGAGATGGGAAGGGTGCGTGGGGAAGTGGAGGCAGAGCTGGATGGATCTGCAGGGAGGAGATGGTGGGGCCTGGGATCCGGACTGCACTGTGAACATAGGGAGGACGGGCTTCTGGGTGCCACTAAAGCTGGCCCAGAGGGAGGCTGACCTGCTAGGGGAGTGCTCTGGAGCTGGTGACACAGACGTAGTGCCTACTGTCGGGCTGGGAGCCACAGTGTAGCCGGGCCAGCTGTGATGCTTCCCTGAGCCACATCTTGTGTCAGGCAAAGGAGCAGTAAAAATGACACATTCCCTACAGAAAAGCAGGGAGTTCCCAGCCAGCAGTGGCAGGGCACCCCTTCCCATGCCAGGGCAGTGAGGGCAGTTGGGGGCAGCGCCAGTTCACACAGGGAGGAAGAAACAGGGACAAGAGAAGGACAGGGGAGAAGTTTCGCGGCAAGGACTGGAGCTTTACCGATGGGGTCATGCCTCCCCTAACACAGGAAGAGGTGAAGGGGGTTTCTTCACAGTGGATTTGAAGTCAGGTGCCTAATTCTTGTGGGGTGATTCTTTTCATTTGTTTTATTTTTGAGCTAGGGATAGCAACATCTTAATATTTTTGTTTTGTTTTTTTTTTTAAAGACTTTCTTTTTAGAATGCAAGGTGAAACCCCACTTACAAACTTCTAAAGGGCTGTGTGAAACAACTCCAAACTGTGGCACCTCCACTAGCTCACTGTCTAGGGGTCCAGCTTGCATGTGGATTTTGTGAGGACTGTTTTGGCTTATCTGTGGTGTTGGATAACACGAAAAGCATGCAGGGACTTTATTTTTTGCTACTCAGCTTTCATTAGTATTTGTGGAAGCACACAGAGTGAGAATCAGATGGAGTCTGTCAGGCCAGGGCAGACATGCCCCAGCTGGTCTGGTCAGTCCGGTCCTGCCTGCCCTTCACTGCCTGTCACCCATTCCTGCTGCTTTGTAAATTTAGCTCCCACCGTAAAGATGCCTATCTTGAATAGTTTAAGTGGACTGATTTAGGAGATCAACTTTTGAATTGGAATGTTATTTTGGATAATGAGTTATGCTGATTATTGTTTATTATGGGTCATGGGTTTGACCGATTACTGTTTAAGGTAAGAGTTAACATGGTCTTCATTTTGCACTCAAATGTATTAAACTGTAAAGTTAGAAATGGATGATCACAACATTCTTGGGAGGCAACTCTCTCTGTTCTCCCAGTATCCCGGCCTTCTGACAAAGTTTGGTTGGTCTATTCCAGTCTGCGTATTGGCTGACTGGGACCCTCTCCGTCTGGTAACATTTGTGTATTTCGGTGGCCCAAGACAACGCTTATGCTTCTAATGTGCAGTAGGAAGGAAGAAAGGTTGGACACCCTTGTGGCTGCCCCAAGCTTCCACTGGGTCACTTTTCACTCATTCCTGCGAAATCAGACTGTTTCCTTGGCCCCTTCCCTTGAGTGTAGTATCCAATGGTGCTGCCATCCTCCCAGGCTTGAAGGTCCCCCGGGATGCCTGGGGAGGGGCAATGTGGGTACAGTGCTGCACAGCGGTGCCAACCAGGGGGTGCCTGAGGATGTCCTCTGAAGCTTGGGGTTTGTTCTGTGATCCAGGCTCCCCCCTCTTAGGTTTTCTTCCTCTGCTAGGGAGACTCTTTGGAGCCCTGAAGTCCCCACCACCACCAAGCTCAGTTCCACCTAGTGACTGAGACCAGGAAGGCTGGGCCTGTGGCAGCCTGGAACCCCTGGACAGCATGACCTACGGGCTCCACAGGCCCAAGGCCTGCTCCTCAGCACTCCCCACCACTTGGTATCAGAGCAGGATGGGCCAGGCGGGTGCCCAGATTCCCCTGTGTGCCAGACCCTGGCAGGGAGAGGGTCTGCTTCTGCCTGGCTTCCCCGCAGCTCACTCTGTGCATCCTGGTCGGACTTTTCCTCATTCACCCCCAGGGAAATCGCCATGCTGTTCAAAGATAGAGGTGGGACATTTGCTGGAAGGTGTCTACTCTTCCTGCAGAGAATGCCTGTGTGTCCGGTGCTGGGGCAGGAGAGTGTTATTTATATAAGCAGGTCCATGTGGCCTCTGGACAGGGCTGGCTCACACGGGAGCAAATGTCCTGCAGATTAATTCCTGGAATCACCCTTAATGCTGGCAGCAGCCACAGCTGGCGCCTCTGTGAGCCGCTGAGGGGAGGGGCTGGTAGGCAAGAGGACTGAGGACTGAGACACAGCTGGCCAACAGGGCTCTGAGGCTGGCGCCCCTCCCACCTGTGCTTGTGCCTCCTCCCACCTGTGCCAGCGCCCCGCCCACCTGTGCTCGTGCTGATGTTCTCCGTGCCCACCGTCTGCCCCATCAGGTGGTACTGGTTCAATCTGGAGCCATCTTCTGCCACCACCACCGACTTGGTGGAGCCGTTGGTCCAGACATAAACGACTTCAGAATTGGGGTATGCATCTGTGTGAGGAGGGGCAGAAAATGAATAAGCATGGGCTTCCTCCCAGCCTGGAAAATACAAAGACGCTTTATTAAAGGAGCAAGAGAGAGGGTGAGAAAGTTTGGAGAGTCAAAGTTACGTGGCCTGACCAGCAGGTGGGTGTTGGTTTGGACCAGTGCAGACCCTGTGGGCGCTCAGAGCTCCCTGGTGTTCCTGTCAGAGCGCGCGTGGCACAGCCAGGGAGAGCCAGGATCTGAGTGCCTGGCTAAGCGACTTTCCACTTATTCTCTGTGCCTTGGTCCCTTCATCTGTAGAATGGGATGGTAACAGCACCAACTTCTGAGGACTCTCACTATGACATCTGTGCTTGGAGCACCCAACAGAGTTTGCTGCCCCAGGACCTTCCATTTGCGATGGTGCCTTGCTGCCCAGACGGTCCTGGGAGGGAGAGTGTGGCTCCCACAGTGCCACACCCTGAGTATAAGGTTATGTGGGAAAAGACACTTGGATGTAAGATTATGGACTTTAACATCAGAGAATTATTTGGGGTTATCCCAGTGGGCACAGATCTAATCACTTGAACCGTTAAAAATGGAGAACTTTCACTAGCTGGGGCCAATCAGAGAGACTGGACACAGGAGAGAGGGCACTGCTGGCTGGAAGATGGGGCCCAAGGGGGCCGTTAGGCAAGGTGTGTGGGCAGCCTCAGGACACTAAGAATGACCCCCAGGTGACAGCCAGCAAAGAATCAAAGACCTCCACCCCACACCACAGGGAACTGAATTCTGCCAAGGACCTGAGGCCTGGAAGGAGACTCCCCCCACCCTCAGCCTCCACAGACCGGAGCAGCCCTACCAAGGCTGAGAGTCTGGCCTACAAGAGAATAACTTCCCACTAATGCCCAGCCTGCTGGATTGACAGCCTCCAGAACTGTCCCATAAGAGATGTGTCATTTTAAACTGCTGGGTTTATGACATTTGTCATGGCAGCAGGAGAAAGTCAGGAACCTCCCCTCACCCAAAGCTCACAACCCCCCTTCCAAGGCAGGATTCTGAACTGTATGCTCTGTAGTTTTACATCAGTGACAGGAGTTACTAAATCATATGTGTGTTGTTTGGCTCTGCCAGTTTTTCCCTATGAAATCTTGCATGTTTTCTCCGCCCACTGATCTTGTCTGTTTTCTTTACAGATTCCGATACACACACTTTTTGCTCCATTTATCGCAAATATCTTTCCCGAGTGTGTAGCTATTTAACTCGTTTGTGATGTTTTTCCTGGGGAACATAAATATTAATTTTGATGCAGTTCAGCTTATCAAGGTTTTAAATTCGCAGTCTATCCTCCCTGCATCTCACTCAACCCCCCCCTTTCCTCCCTCTTACAGTATCGAGGAATTATAAAATTTGAAGGGGTTTTTTGTAGCTGATCCCCTGATGTTGACTTGTGTGTACATTTCTGTGTTTAAATTTGCAATGTTGTTTGCCCCACGTGGCATCATAGAGTGACCACACTGTGACCAGGCTGTCCCCATGCAGGGCCACCTGCTCTGCCAGGGAATGTCCGGGAGGAACCAACTTTCTCCTCCCCTGGCCTGTGTCCTGCTCCCACTCACTGTCCTTGTTTCAACCCGAGCTGCCATCACTACAAAGACTCCAGAGGGGAACTGAGAGCCAGAGGGTGAGGCTCCCCCTTTTCTTTTTCAGAGGGTCCTGGCTGTTCTTGGCCCTTTTGTTCATCATATACGTGTTAGAATCAGCTTGTCAGGATTCACTAAGTAAAAACTCCTTATGAAATTTGTACCGGCCATTCCTGGGTTATGAACCAAATAGGCTCTGTTAATTTGTTCTTAAGTTGAATTTGTATGTAAGTTGGAACAGGTACATCTACCCATTCCCTGTAATCACCTCTGTTGGTAAGTGCGAGTCACATAGTCAAACAGATGTTTGTATGGGACCCACTATAATAGCACCTGTTTGTAAGGACTAGCTACACCTAAGTCAGATGTTTGTAACTCAGGGACTGCCTGCGTTGAAATGGAATTGGATCTATAGATTACGGGCTGGACAGCGTCCTGCTACTGAGCTTTTGTCATCACAGACCTGGGGTGTCCCCACTCCTGTTTAGGTCTCCCATACTGAGGCACCTTTCAAGAGAGCTGGGTAATTTCTGCATAAAACCTCACATGTCTTCAGCTGGATGCCCCCCATGTGTGATGCTCAACACTCTGGTAATAAGCGCACCTGTCCTCCTGCCCCAGGTGGTGTTGGGGGGGCCCGGTGAGAGGCTGCTGGGCCAGGATTGGGGACGAGATCTGGACAATGGTCGGCACATGGGCAAGACACTTGATTGTGCCCTGGAGGGCAGCAGTGTTCCCCCAAAGACAGTGAACAAAGTCAGTGTGGTCCTGGGGGCAGTGGTGGCCTCCCATGGGCTGCGGCTGGCTAGGGCTCTGAGTGGCAGTGTGGTCCTGGGGGCAGTGGTGGCCTCCCGTGGGCCGCAGCTGGCTAGGGCTCTGAGTGGGATTCTGCTCAAGGTGTGCTCTGTTCCTAATTAGCGCGACCTTCACAGTCTTGTTTTAGGTGTTACAGAGGTGTGTTTTCACAGGACTGCGCTGGAGTCCTCTGATGATAGGCATGCTCTCGGCATTTCCCTCTCTGGGGAGCCCTGCAGCGTGGGTGGTGAGGATGTGGCAGCCAGGCAACCCTGGCAAGGGGCGAAGTGTCTCTTTGCAGGCACCAGGCACTGCTGGGCACTTCCCGCAGCTCTGCAGGCTCCCTAAGATGTCAACACTGAAGGGGGAAGGGCCAGGCTCTCAGGTGTGGGTTTGAGCAGAGTGGCCACACTGGGGCTGGCCGGGCTGTGAGAGTGCTACACACAGGAGAGTGAGGAGGTGGTGTCCTCGGTGGGATCAAGTCCCTGCTTCCTGCCGGCCTCGCCCTAGCTCAGGAGGTCTGCTGCAGTCATCCTGAACACCTGTTCTGTTTTCTGCCCAGCTCATCTGCCTCATCAGGGAAATCTGCCCTGGGTAGCAGGTCTCCCACAGTGGCCACAGTCACAGGGAGGAGGGGTGGACATGTCCCCAACCCACAGGGGAACTGGGAGTCTGACCCCTGGCCCACAGGAGTCAGTGGGCCTCCTTGCCCCTTGTAAGATGTGAGCAGGCTGGGAAGTTCGCTTGGAGCCCAGACCCAGGGGCAGCAGGCCCTGACGACCTGGAGTCAGGGCGCATCTGGGAAGGCAGATGTTGGCCCAAAGAGAAAGCCGCCTGGGAACGGCTGGCTGCCTCCCTCCAGAGCTGGCTGCTCAATGGCAAATGTGCTCCAGGAAGAAGGGGAAGTTGCAGGAGAGCAAATGAGCCACAGGGGAGGGGGGAGCCTTCAGGACCCAGGCTGCTCTGGGAGGTGTCTGGGGTGTAGACACCTCTGTGAGCCAGCAGGGAGGCAGAGTCAGGACAGGAGGATACGGACAGTAGCCACCAGCCTGTGGGGCACAGACCCCACCCGTCTGCCCATCCCCTTGCATGGGGCTTGAGGATGGCACACAGTCACCAATGGGGCATCTCCTGAGCTCTGAGGCTGTGCTGCCAGCTCTGCTACTGACCACCTTGCTGGACACGCATTCCCCACGCTGCTTTCTCAATTGTTGGGCGATGGGGGTTGGATGAAAATACTTAATAATAATTGTAAGTAGACAAAAGCTACTTAAAATCATGGCGTCCCTACGATGCATCATCTTAATTCACACCACCTTGCTTCTAGAACTGCTAGTGATATCATTTAATGGCCTGTCCATGATGTTATTACATAAGTAACAATGTCGATGCTGATGATGTTAACACATTAGTAACAATGTTGATGCTGATGATGTTAATAAATTAGTAACAATGTTGATGATGATGTTAACACATGAGTAACAATGTTGATGCTGATGATGTTAATACATTAGTAACAATAACAGCAAAGGCAGTGTGGCCTGTGACATATTAGTCCACCATCACTGGTTTCTGCTCTGCTCAGCAAGAGCAGAAGGGGTCATTCCTCCCACCCTTGATGTGGGTGTCCACATCAGAACCCTAAAGCCTCTCTCCAGCTCAGTGGCCTGGGGTTCAATCTTTGAATGGGGACAACAGTAACTGATACAGTCAGGTCTGTTGTGAAATCATTTGTTAGGATTTAGAGCTCTGGAAAGCATAGGACTCGCCCTTCTAAGGACGGCGCCTGTGGCTCAAGAAGTAGGGTGCCAGCCCTATATACCGGAGGTGGAAGGTTCAAACCTGGCCCTGGCCAAACTGCAACAACAACAACAACAAAAGACTTGCCCTCCCCTGCCCATGCTTCAGCAGAGCCAGGGAGAACAGCTGTAAACATTCTCACTTACAGCCAATGTGGGCATCCATCCCTGTGCTCCTGGAGGCCTCTTCCCCAGCTGACCCCATCTGTCCTCTCCTAGCCTTGCAAAGCTGGAGCAGAAGGTGGCAATAGCACATATTGGCAAGGCCTTTCAGAAGCCATAGGTTTTTAAATAATTATGAAAGAAATCAGGCAGCATGCCCTGACATTCACTACCAGAGTGATCTCGAACAACCTCTTTGAACTCTAAGCCTCTGTTTCCCCATCTGCGGATTGGGGGAATAACAACTGTCCCCTAGGGTTGCTGTGAGGATGCAGTGCATATGGATGTCCAGCATTTAACAAGCGTCCCCTGGGGTTGCAGTGAGGATGCAGTGCATAAGGGATGTCCAGCATTTAACAAGTGTCCCTGGGGTTGCAGTGAGGATGCAGTGCATACGGATGTCCAGCATTTAACAAGCATCCCCTGGGGTTGCAGTGAGGATGCAGTGCATATGGATGTCCAGCTTTTAACAAGCATCCCCTGGGGTTGCAGTGAGGATGCAGTGCATACGGATGTCCAGCATTTAACAAGTGTCCCCTAGGATTGCTGTGAGGATGCAGTGCATAAGGAATGTCCAGCATTTAACAAGCGTACCTGGGGTTGCTGTGAGGATGCAGTGCATACGGATGTCCAGCATTTAACAAGCATCCCCTGGGGTTGCTGTGAGGATGCAGTGCATAAGGGATGTCCAGCATTTAACAAGCGTCCCCTAGGATTGCTGTGAGGATGCAGTGCATACGGATGTCCAGCATTTAACAAGCGTCCCCTAGGATTGCTGTGAGGATGCAGTGCATAAGGGATGTCAAGCGTTTAACTCACTCCTGATGCACAGTGGGCGCTTCCTACATAGCAGCTGCAGTGAGCACGGCCACATGGTAGGAAGGACTTGGGCTTAGTGTCAAATCCAGTCTTATGTAAAGATCTTTCCACCTGAATTTACTTTCTAACTGCCAGTCAAAAGCAAACCCAATTTAGGAGGATGCTGGCCAGCCATATCTGACAGGCTGCCGGGACACTCAGGAATTGCCAGTAACCAGGTAGGAATCTGCGTCACTCTGCACATTCATTGCAGCCTCTCACCCCATGGCCCTGGGTAGGGTGCTGTGGAGTCACAGCTCACAGCAACCTCAAACTCCTGGGGTCAGTGATTCTCCCGCCTTAGAATCCCGAGTAGCTGGGACCACAGGCCCCTGCCTCCATGGTTAGCTTTTTTCTATTTTCAGTAGACACAGGGTCTTGCTCTTGCTTAGGCTGGTCTCAAACACCTGAGCTCAAGCAATCCACCTGCCTTGGCCTCCCAGAGTGCTGGGATCACAGGCGTGAGCCACTGTGCCCAGTCCGAGAATGCACAGGATATGAGTTCTCCAAACCCTGTCTCTGGCCTTCCTCTCTCTATAAAATTGAACTAGCAAGGAGCAGAGCAGCTGCACTACAAGACCTTGTCACAGAGCCCCACGGGACCTGCTCTCCTGAGCTGAGAACTAAGTTGGCATGTCAGTAGCACAAGATGGACATGAAAACCACAAAACACAAGCAGACTCAGCTGTCATCTCTGATGGGCTCCTGGAGGCCTAGTGTCCCTGCTTTAAATTCAGCAGGAGGCTCAGTGCCTGTAGCTCAGCGGCTAGAGTTCCAGCCACATACTCCAGAGCTGGCGGGCTCAAACCCAGCCTGGGCCTGCCAAACAACAGTGACAACTACAACCAAAAACTAGCCAGGCATTGTGGTGGCGCCTGTAGTCCCAGCTACTTGGAAGGCTGAGGCAAGAGAATCGCTTAAGCCCAAGAGTTTGAGGTTGCCATGAGCTGTGACCCACGGCAGTCTACGGAGGGCGACATAGTGAGACTCTGTCTTAAAAATAAATAAATAAATAAATTCAGCAGGCAATAATGACATCAGTGAGGTGTGACCACACCCTTTTCCTCGCCCAGAACCATCTGAAAGATAAGGGAGCTGCTGGCAGGAGGGGGTGGGCAGACGACAGGTCTGCCTGGCGCCAATGGGGCCGTCACTGCCCACAGTGCAGCCCTTGAAAACCCCACGGCGGTGGTTGCTGGTATGAGAGTTAGAGAGAATGTGCCCTCTGTGATCACAGATTTTAACAGGACAGGATCAAGAAAGAAGGAAAAGACCCTGCACTGTGCAGACAGGAGAGAGAAGATGGGCAGGAGGCCAGGAGTGGTGAGGAGAGGTCCTTCACGTAATTTCCTACCCCCATAAGCCAATTTGTTTTATTTGCCATCAAACCAGCAACTCCTTCCAATTATTTCTTTCTAGTCTCCTCATGGAAAACACTAAGTTCCACATTGCCTGGTCTTTATATTTATTTATTTATTTAGAGATAGTCTCACTTTGTTGCCTCGGGCAGAGTGGCATGGCATCATAGCTCACAACAAGCTCAAACTGTCGGGCTCAGGGGATTCTCTTGCTTTAGCCTCCTGAGTAGCTGGGACTACAGGTGCCCACCATGACACCTGGCTATTTTCTTAAAGACAGGGTCTTGCTCGTGCTCGGGCTGGTCTTGAACCTGTGAGTTCAGGCAATCCATCCACCTCAGCCTCCCAGAGTGCTAGGGTTACATATTTTTATTTTTATTTTGTAAAGAGTCAGGGTTCCACTTTGTCACCCAGACTGAAATGCCAGTGTCTTAAGCACAGCTCACTGCAGCCTGGAACTCCTGGGCTCAAGTGCCCTTCCCAGCTTGGCCTCCCAGCGCTGGGATGACAGGTGTGTGTGAGCCACCACACCCGGCCTGACCTGGTCTTACAGTTGCCGGCTTGGTGTTGACTCTGCCTCACGCCCTCTTTCATCCTGTACACTCACCAGCACTTCCAACTGCTTCTCAAAACTCCTGGCTTTTGATGATTTTGGGGCATTCTTCCTTTGCTCAATAGATGTCACCTACTCTGCTCGCCGGGCTGACATCTGTGTATTTCCTGGTGGGCTGTGAGGCCTCCTGTCACTTTCCCAACGAGGCTTCTCTTTTCCCTCAACAGCTCAACTGAGTGATCTCTGAGCAGCTGTGTTTGGTCCTGATTTCTGCCATGCCTCTTTGTGGTCAAGTCCTACAGTCAGTTCCCAATCTGGTCCCTACGATGACCTCTCCTGTCTGTGACTTCCAAATGACCTTCAGTTGAAGCAAGTTTTTAACCCAGTTATATAAAGGTGTCCACCTTTCTTCTGCCAGGCTCCTTGGAAACAGGTCAGGTTCCTGCTTTTGGCTCCTGCTGTACACAGCAGAGCACTAAACACTCGGCATGCCTGTGACAGACTGAATGTTGTATGTTAGAAACTAACCCTGAACAGGGTTGAATTAGGAACTGGGGGGCCTGTGGGAGGCCTCGAGGCGGAGCTCCGGAGAATTGGATTAGTGCCTGGAGAAAAGAAGTTCTGGAGAGTTTTCTCATTCTTTCTGCCATGTGAGGCCACAGCAAGAAGGTTCTGCCCACAAACCAGGAGGCAGCCCCTCACCAGATACTGAATCTGTGCAGCCTGGATCTAACACACAGCGTGTGGCCTTTAGAACACTGAGACTTTCAGTTGTTTGTAAGTTCCCAAACTTATGGTACCTGTGTTGGTTGTAGTAGCCCAAAGAGATAAACCCACAATATCTCTTAACTAGCAACCACCTGAAGTCCATTTGGATGCCTTTTCCTTGCGTCTTCATGTGATAGAAGAGACTGAGAGAGCCTTCTAGGGCTTCTTGTATAAGGGCACTAATCCCATTCCTGGGGAATCCACCCACATGACCTAATCAGCTCCTGAAGGTCTCACCCCCAGGGGATTAGATTTCAAGATATGAATTTTAAGAAGACCAAAACATTCAGATGACAGCAGTAATTAACTAATGTATCAAGGTGATCATTAAAACAATCTAAATTCAGACTCAACATGGAAAGGAGTGTGTTTCTAAGGTCCCACAGACTGTAACAGTTCAAGTGAGGCCCCCCCAGAAACCTGAGTTCCAGCTCAGCCACACTCCCCTGAGCCACTACCAAGGGAATGACTCCTGCAGGCAAGAGCAGAGTCATAACGCCACGGGTCCCAGGGTCCTAAAACCTCCCTGCTGAGAGCCCGAGCCCTCCTCTCCTGGACTTCTCTCCCTGGGATATCTACCAAAGAAGCTTCCAGTTCTAAGTTAGTGTATATTTTCATGAATCCAGATGTTATCTTATGACTTAATCTAATATTTAACGCATCACTCCACAAATAAAATGAACAATAAAAGGATTTCTCTTCTAAATTGTCTTGCTGTGTTTAAGCAATTGGTTCCAAGTGGAAGCCAGGCCACTACCTTTAAGGAATTTCCTTACGGAATAGGAAACATGACTCTATAAGCTAGTGCTAATTTCAACATTTTTCTGAATTCTTGAGAGTAGGGATAGCAGGAACAGAAATGCCTGTTAATTCAGTTTTCCATCAGAGAAACCAGCGCATGTGGCTCATGGGGATAATAGCACACACTGCCCTCCTTTGTCTCCTAACAGCAGAGGACGGCTGAATTGGGCAATTTGAAACTCATTACACCATCGCATTTAGCTTCTACACTCAGATGCCGGTGGTAGAAGTGAACAAGTTGCCCAGGCGTCTATTTTTAGTAAATTCATGAGATGAGCAACACATCAGGAAATCACTTGGCTGAACGGCATTCCTTCTCGTAAAATTAGGATGGGCTGAGCTGAAACCCCATATGCTGAGGCAAAATGCACGCAGTTTCCTAGCTCTCAGTCAGTTGTATCTGAACACAGCATGTGGATAAAATCCTTCTACTTGCTTTGCACATTACAATGATATTAAAGACACCTGCCAATCAGGGGCAGCATCTGAGGCCACTCAGACTGACCTTCAGACACAGGCAGACAGAATGAAATCTGACGACAAAGTTCAAAATTTCTTCCGAGTGGAAGAAGTGTTTCTGCTGATTTCATTTTATGTATAATCCTGATCTTGTTTTATTTGATGAAATATAGAAAGTGAAAAGACCCCATCAGATAAGTATTGTTAACTCTGAGTGTGATAAACGAGGTAGTTGCAGTTGACTGCTGTAATATGACAGAATTTAGGGAAGAATTAGGTCATTGTGTATTTTTCCCTCATCAAACCCGGCCTTAGAGCTGCCTGCCTATACAACGTACAGTTCAATCTGGGTGCCACTTTCATTTGAAGTTATTTAACCAGTGATTAAAAAAAAATACCGCGGTGGTGCCTGTGACTCAGTGGGCAGAGCACCAGCCCCATATACCGAGGGTGGCAGGTTCAAACTCAGCTCCGGCCAAACTGCAACAAAAAAATAGCTGGGCATTGTGGCAGGTGTTTGACTTTCAGTGTTTTGTTTCTGATCAAATCAAACAAATTATTTTCATATACAAACAGTGGCCTAATTACAAATCTGCTTCCTCTGAGAATGTGAACACCAAATTTTCCTTCAGGGACATGAATCAGTGATTCCCCAGTTCAATTCCTTAGGGACTTTAGAGGGTCCGGTGTCCCAAGTAATGATGTCCATGGCACCCCGTGGGATCAGCTCATTTAAATAAATCCCAGTAACATCCCTTTCCATCATACCATTTCCCTCAGGTCAATGTATATTTTAATCTCTCTCACATATAAAGATCATAGTGTGAAAACCCTGAATGATTTCCACCTAACCTGACTTCTGGCTCATCACACATCCTTCCTCTCCTAATTCCAAATATCCCTTGGGAACACAAAAGTCATACAAAATGGGATCCTTGGAATCCAAAGAGTTTCCAAGTTCAGGAATGGCAGAGTGGCTGCTGTCAGGTAATAACTATTACCTGTGGGCACCATATAAACAATTATTCCCTGTAGGCACTGGAATGACCAAATACAGGCAGAAACTGGAGGTGACTGTCACTTGGAAGCAGAACAGTCTGGTCTTTGACTTACAAAGCTGTGAGTCAGAGCTGCAGGCAGCTACGGCAGAGAGGATCCCTCAGTCTCACTGGCTTAAACAACCCAATGAAGGTGTCTGGAGCAGCAGAAAACCGGCTGGAATATCAGGTGCAAGATCCAGGGAAGCAAAGAGCCCCATAGAGGGAGCCCCCAAATGTGATGGATATAGTGGTTCATAATCTCTGTCCAAGTCTCTAACACCTGCATCACACACACGCACACATCTGCTAAGGAACAAGAATCGCCTGGCGTTTCAGGGGGTACACAGGAAAGACAAAACGTGTAGTCTAAACTCAGCCAATTTAACCGCTAAATAAAATACAATAAAGCAGATACTTCAAGTTAACAGAATCCAGAGCTTCTGCAATGTAATCTTGAAATATCCAAGAAACAATTCAAAATTAGTAAGCATAAAAGAAATAGGAAAAAAAGACCCATACTCAAGAGAAAATGGAATCAATGCACACTGATCTCAAGGGGATTCAGAGGATGGTGTAACCTTTCACAATGTTGAAGTAGCCGCACAAATAAGCTTAGTATGCTTGAGAGAGTAAAAGACAATCGGTAATGTTTTGCAATAAAAAATTGTTACAGTAAAAAATAGTAAATCTCAGTAGAGAAACTGAAACTTTAAGAGAAGTACAAATTCTAAAACTGAGAGATATTGTATCCTAAATAAAGAACGTACTGCTTGTGTTCACCGCTCACTGGAAATGCCTGACCACGGAGTCAGTGATTGAGGCTGAGCAGTAGGAATCCTCGAATATCAACAATGTACCAGGAAAACAGTATCTGGATCCTGGAATGCATCCCTAGGGATCTACGGGATTATACCAAAACATACAGTACACCTGCTTGCCCAGAGAGACAGGGGATGAGAGAGAAAAAACTATTAGAGGGAATAGTGGTCAGAATGTCGGCAATTTGGTAAAAGACATGAATTTAGAGAATCAGGAGGCTCAGCAAACCCCCAAGAAGTAGAAATACAAGTAGACAGACACACATCCAGAGGACTTCTGCTTTAAGGAAGCTGGGGATGGATATTCCTCCTATTGTTCTCACTAAATATAAACAGAAACTCTGGGTGTTATACATGAAATACACATGCAAAGACTCTGAAAGGCAGAAAGACGCAAGCAGCAGCCTCGGGACCCCAGGGGTGGCACAGCCATGAATTCTCTGCTTTTCTTCTTGCTAGACTTGGTGCTGAAGAAGCTGGCCACTTTTAGACACCAGTGGATGCAGACAAAACACCTCAATCACAGAAGTTTTGTGGTTTAGACAAAAAGCCAGAGAAGGGGCAACCTGGGAAGACCCTAACCACTGCACACCAACTGAACGTAACAGAAGGAATCTGCAGCCCCTCCCACAACAGGCCAGGGGCCGGCACCACGGACGGGGTGGTGTCAGAGAAGGAGGTGCACAGAGGGAGCCAGGCCACTTGTCCCCCTGTGGAGAACAAGCTGTGTGGCAAACCTGGAATTGTGTCCTAACCCAGCAGAGGGGACTCCTTCCTGTTTCTGGCCCAGGTCACAGCAGTGGAGGTCTGGGGGAGGCTTAGGAGGTCCTCCACTGCTCAGCATCCCAGCCCAGATGGTGTCAACGGAGGCCACGTGGGGAGAAGCTGGCGCACTCGCCTCTTCCCCTCTGGGGCCGCTCTGTCCCCATCCTGCAGCCACAGGAGCCCAGGACTCTGCCAACAAGGCTGAGTTGGAACCTGGATCTCTACCCCCACCTGGTGTCAACGAGGCTGTGCTGCACCTTCAGCAGTGTTGAGGGGAAATAAAAAGAGGCAGTTAAAAGAGAAGGTTTAAACAAGATTCAGAGTCTTGTAACATAATATACAAAATGTGCAGGTTCCAAAAGAAAACTATTCTTAAAATCAAGAACCAGGAAGATCAAAATGAATACAAATAAATACGTCAACAAATGTCAAAACAGAGATTACAGAGATGTGGAATTACAAATGATAAAGATTTTTTGAAGCAGCCCTTATAAAGCATTGCAATGACCAATTACAAAGATGTGTGAAGAAAATGAAAAAACAAAAAACCCCACGAATGTCTCAACACAGAAATAGAATTGGAATCAAATGGGGTGCTGGGTGGGGTAGCTCCCGCCAGTAATCCCAGCACTCCGGGAGGCCAAAGCGGGTGGACTGCCTGAGATCATGGGTTTGAGACCAGCCTGAGCCAGAGCCAGACCTCATTTCCAAAACTAGCTGGGCACTGTGGCAGGCACCTGTAATCTCAGCTACTCAGGAGGCGGAGGCAGAAGAATCACTTGAGCCCAAGAGTCTGACGTTGCTGTGAGCTGTGATGCTACGGAACTCTACTGAGACTCTGTCTCAAAAAACAAAAAAAGGAAAATCAAATGGAACTCCTAGAACTGAGCAATATAAGAGGCACAATGCAGAGTTCTACGGGTGAGGGCAGCAGGAGGGTGGGAAAGGAACAGTCAGTGAACTTGAAGACAGAACCGCAGAAATTGCCCAATCTGAAAAACAGAGAAAACAGGAGAAAACGCAAAGAGCCTGAAGTGCTTGTGGGACTGTAACAAGAGAGCCAGCAGGCAGGTCTGTGAGTCGGGCGAGACGGAGGCTGGTGCAGAAAACGTATTCAAAAATGTAATTGATAAAAGTTCCCAAATTTGGCAAAATATACAGATTCAAGAGGCAGGGTGAACCGCAAAGAGGATGAATAAAAAAAAAATCTATGCCATTAATATCATAGTCAAACTTCTGAATACTAAAGACAAGGAAAAAAAGTCCTGAAAGTAACAATGTGAGACCTTATCTATACAGGAAAACAAATGGAAAGACAGCAGACTTCCCACTAGGTGCCATGGAAACAAGACAGAAGCCGCACATTTTTCAAGTGCCAAAAGATCTGTCAAAACAGAATCTGAGAGTGGCTCCCCTGGCTTGTGGGTAGGGCACTGGCCCCATATACCGAGAGTGGCTGGTTCAAACCCAGTCCTGGCCAAACTGCAACAACAACAACAACAACAACAAAAATAGCTGGGCGTTGTGGTGGACACCTGTAGTCCCAGCTACTCAGGAGGGTGAGGCAAGAGAATCACCTAAGCCCAAGAGCTGGAGGTTGCTGTGAGCTGTGATGCCACAGCACTCTACCAAGTGTGACAAAGTGAGACTCTGTCTCAAAAAGCACCCAGAATCTGATATCCAGTGAAAATATCCTTTAGTAATGAAGTGGGGAAATTAAGACATTTCAGATGCAGGAAAACTGAAAACTTATGAGGAGTAGACCTACCCTGAAAGGTGATTATAAAAGGAGGAATCTTGGAACACTTGGGGCGGGGGGCGGTGGAAAGGAGCACAGTAGTGAAAAGAGGAATAAAATAAAATAAAATTTCCTTCTTTTGTTGAGTTTTCAAAATTGTTTAATAGTTCCAGTAAAAATTGCAATACTCCCTGATGTGGGTCTGAATATATACAGAGGAGATATTTATTATTAGAAGATAAAGGGTGGTGCCTGTGGCTCAGTGGGTAGGTGAGTGTCCCAGCTACTCAGGAGGCTGAGGCAAGAGAATCGCCTAAGCCCAGGAGTTGGAGGGTGCTGTGAGCTGTCATGCCACAGCACTCTACGGAGGGTGACAAAGTGAGACTCTGTCTAAAAAAAAAATAAAAAGCAAGGTACATATGAAAAGGAGGAATGGTTTTTATTCTTTACCTGAACTGGCAAAATGAAGATATAGCAGACTGTGGTTAAGTTTTGTATATATAAAGTAATACCTGGAGGAATTACTGAGAAAGTTATACAAAAAGGCTAGCACAATAATATTACAAATAAATCAAAATAGAATCATAAAAATTATCCAGCTAACCCATATGAATAAGGAAAAAAGAAAACAGAGAAACAAAAACAGAAAAAAACAACCAAAAGACTTAAGCTCAATCAATAGTCACACTAGGGACTAAGCCTGCCCTTTTTTGCCAATAAAAAGGCAAAGAACAAGAAAGTGAATTTGAAAATATGTCCCAACTCACTTTTTATGTAAGAATATGTAGAGGTTGAAAGTAAAAATACAGAAAAATATATATTATTCAAATATTAATCTAAAGAGAGCAAGAGTGGCCATTTTGATTATTGATATCACGCAATGTAGGTTTTAAAGCAAAGAGAAATTTCCAGTGATAGAAAAGGACATTATATAAGTGTCCGTCCACCAAGAAGACGTGACAACCCTCCACGTGTATGTACCAATTAACAGAGCTGAAAAATATGTGAAACCAAAGCTCATTGACTTGAACATAAAAATAGGCAAATCCACAATTACAGTCACAGACATTGACACTACTGTCTTAACAAGTGATCTACCATGAGACAGAAAATCAGCAAGGATACAGAAGAACTTAACATCCTAATCAAGGCTCTGATGGACAATCCACTGAGCAAACACAAAATACACATACTTTGCAAGTGTTCATAGAACAAAAAATCCAAATAGGCCATACTCTGAATCATAAAATAATCCTCGAAACTGTAAAAGACTGAAACCATATGGAGGGCCATCTATGAATACAACGAAATTAAACGAAAAATCAATGACTGAAGAGAGAGAAATAGAACACTTAAAAACTGATAACATGTCTGAACAATGCATCATCAAAAGGAAAGGCTTAAGAAAGATTTAAAAACACATTTCACTAAATAAAAACGGAAATGTAATGTTCAAAAAATTGAGCAAAAGAGCTAGAGCAATATTACAGTTCAGTATTAAATGGACACATTGGAAGGAAGTCTCATATCAATAATTTAAGTTCCGACCTCAAGAATCTAGAAAAAGAAATGAAACTAAAGTGCAGTGTAAGCAGAAGAAAGGAAATAAAAAAGTTGAATGCAGAAATCCATAAAGTAGAAAACAGAAAAGGAATAGAAGCCATGAAATAGCTATATATAGTGAAAAGATCAACACAATCAAGAGCCCTCTACCAAGTCTGATGAGAGAGAGGAGAGAAGGAGGGAGGAGATTAAGAAGAGGAAGTGGGGGAGAGGAAAGAGACAGAGGACACAAATTATCAACATCAGGGATAAAACAGGAGATACCATTATAGACACTGTAGATATGAAGAAATCAAGAAACCTCTATCAAGCCTTGATAAGAGAGAGGGAGAGAGATAGAAAGAGAGAGAGAAGAAATTATCAACATCAGGAATAAAACAGGAGATACCATTATAGATGCTGTAGACATCAAGAGGTTAAGAGAATAACTATGAACAAATCTACATAGTTTAATAACGTAGAAAAAATGAACCAATTTTAAAAAACAAGTTACTCAACTTAATGAAATAGGTATTTGAATAGTCTTAAATTTAAATAGTCTTAAATTATTAAAAAAACTTAAATCATAAAAGTCACCCCAAACAGATATCTTCAAGTCCAGATGGTACCAATAGAGAATTCTAACAAATAGCATAAAGAATTAACAACAATTCTATACAGTATTTTCCAGAAAATATAAAGGGAGGGAACACTTTCTAAACTATTTTATAAACCCAGGATTACAGTGGTACCCAAAGCAAAGGTACTATGAAAAAATGAAATTTCAGACCACTATCCCTCATGGATATTAATGCAAAAAGTCCTTTATAAAATACTATCAAATGGAATTCAACATTACATCAAATGAATTATACACAATAACCAAATAGACTTAATTCCAGGGATGCAAGTCAGGAATATAATTCACCATGTTAACTGGTTAAAGAAAACTCACATAATAATTAATAGCGATTGCTGCATAAAATGCATTTCACAAAATTAACACCCGTTCATGACAAATCAAAACTCTCAGAAAACCAATAACAGATAGGAACTTCCACAATTTGATGCAATACTCTATGAAACAAAAAACAAAAACAATGAAACAAGAAAAAACAGTTAACATTACACTTAATGGCAAACAACCAAATGCTTTCTTTATACAAAGGACAAGGCCTGGATATCTGCTTTCACTAGCCTTAGTCCACAGAGTGACAGAGGTTCTAGCCTGTGCAATAAAGCAAGGCAAGGAAACAAAACTACACAGATAAAAAAGAAATAAAACTCCTTATTTGCAGACATTCTTGTCTTTAATAAAAAGCCAAGGCTATCTTTTAAAACCCAATACAGCAAATACACAAATACCTCCTAGATTCAGCAAACTGGTAGGAAACAAGATAAACATACAAAAAATGGTAATGAACATGTGGATCCTTAAATTAAAAAGCAATACCATTTACATTCTCTTTTAAAGAGTGAATACTTGTGTTAGCTGGGTGTTGTGGCAGGTGCCTGTAGTCCCAGGTATTTGGGAGGCTGAGTCAAGAGAATCACTTAAGCCCAAGAGTTGGAGGTTACTGTGAGCAGTGATGCCACAGCACTCTACTGAGGGTGACATAGTGAGACTTTGTTTCAGAAAAAGAAAGAAAAAGTAAAGACTTGTATATAAATTAAAGAAAACAGCATTTCTATAGTGAAAACTAAAAACACTTATAAAGGAAACCAAAAAGACCTAAATAAATGGAAAGATACACTATTTTCATGAATTGATAGATGTAAAAATTCCCCTAAGTCATTATATAAGTTTAACCTAATGCCTGTAAAAGCCCAACAAAATTTTTGATGGATGTAGAAAAGATAATTCTAAAACTTTTTTGAAAATCAAATGAGCTACAAGAGCCAAAACAACCCTAGAAAGAAAAATAAACTGGGAGAAGCTTGTCTACCTGTTGTCAATCCTTGTGTGGCCACAGTAAGGCTGGGCAGGACTGATGGAAGCAGAACACACACAGGTCAACAGTAGCGGTTAGAGAACCCCAAAGTAAGCACACAAAAATATTCCCAACTGACTAGTCATAAATGATCAATAGAAATTCAATGGACAATATACAGTTTGTTTAACAAATGGTGCTGGAGTGAGTGGACACCCATGAATGAGAATAAAATGAATCTGTACCAAGATGTTCTACTAGGATCGGAGTAAGGGACGGTTGTGCCCTCACCACTCCTGTTCACCACTATGCTGAAAATCCCAGATAATGCAATAAGACAAGAAAAGTAAATAAAATATACATATTGGGAAAGAAGAAATAAAAATGTCTTGGGCGGTGCCTGTGGCTCAAAGGAGTAGGGCGCCGGCCCCATATGCCAGAAATGGCCAGTTCAAACCCAACCCCAGCCAAAAACTGCAAAAAAAAGAAAGAAAGAAAAATGTCTTTGTTAATAGTTGACATGATTTCCTATATAAACATATGAAATAATAATGAAAAATATCTCCTGGAAATAACAGCAATTAGAGCAAGGATAGGATATAAGGTTTATATATAAAAAAGTCAATTGTTTTCTTATATACCAGAAACGAACAAGTAGAATTTTTTTTTTTTTTTTTTTGAGACCAGAGTCTTGCTTTGTTACCCTTGGTAGCGTGCCCTGGTGTCATAGCTCATAGCAACCTCAAACTCTTGGGATCAAGCAATTCTCTTGCTTCAGTCTCCCAAGTAGCTGGGACTATAGGCACTGACCATAACACCCAGCTACTTTTATAGATGAGGCCTCGCTCTTGCTCAGGCTGGTCTTGAACCCGTGAGCTCAAGCTATCCACCTGCCTCAGCCTCCCAGAGTGCTAGGAAACAGGCATGAGCTGCCATGCCTGGCCCATAGAATTTTAAATAAAAACCACAATACCATTTACATTAGCACCCAAAGAAATAAAATATGCTAGGAATAAGTCTAGAAAAATATTGTACATAATTTAGGTGAAAAAAATATAAAACTCTGATTAAAAAATTAAGGAAGAACTGAATAAATGGAGAGACATTCCATGTAGGATCACTCAATCTTATCAAGATGTCCATTCTTCCCAACATGATCTATAGATTCGACGCAAATCCTGATGAAAATCCCAGCAAGTTATTTTGTGGATATTGACAACCTGATTCTAAACTTAATATGAAGAGGCTAAAGACCCAGAGTAGATGTACAATATTGAAGGGAAGGAACCAGGTCAAAGGAGGGATACTGCTTGGCTTAAAACTTACTGTAAAGCTACAGTAATCAAGACATGCTATAGATAACATTATAATTTGTCTAATATTAGACAAATAGATCAATGGAAGAGAAAAGAGTTCCCAGAAATAGAGCCCCACAAATAGAGTCAACTCAACTTTGACAAAAAAGCAATGGCAATATACTGAAGACAAAATACATTTCAACATTTCAACAGATGGTGATGGAACAACTGACTGGACACCTGCATACCAAAAAAAAAAAAAATCTAGACAGCATTATGCTCTTCTCAAAAATCAATTCAAAATGGATCACAGACCTTAATATAAAGCATAAAACTATAAAATTCCTATAAGATAACTTAAGAAAAAATCCAGATGACCTTGAGTGAGGCAGTGACATTTCATATCAACATATGACAACAGAGGCATAACCCATGAAAAAAGAATTTTAAAACTAGAGTTCATTAAAAATAAAGACTTTTGCTCTGTTAAAGATACTGCCCAAAGAATAATGGAAGTCATATACACGAAGAAAGTCTTTGCAAAACACAAATTGAATAAAGAACTGGTATCTAAAAAAAAATCCATCAGCCAGATGAAGGAATATAAAGTTTTGATTCTTGTCCCCCTATCCGGAAATAACAATTCAATAATGATTCATGGACAAAAATACCTTTATGGTCCAGAATCCAGTTACCATTTTGCATCACCCCATTTTATATTCTTGTTCACAAAAACAAGAACGGCCACCTTGAAATAAATAAGAAGCGCAATTTCACTTTACCATGTCAGCCCTTCTAAGCCAGCACAGCTCAGTGTTGAGAAATGGCCTCAGCCTCTGATTTCTTCCTTGTAGGACAGGGAGGGTGGAGTCTGCCTCTAACATCCCAGCCTTACAGCGTGCTTCCTAGGGGAAGGTTTCGGTCTCAGCGCACAAAAAGTGCTGAGAAGAGTGGCAGAGTTAAGAGACCTAGGAATCAAGAACAAAAGGCAGGGGGGTGTGTGTGTGTGTGTGAAGCTGTGGCCAGAAAGAACAGATACCATGGTGCAGGCTGCACTCACTGTAGCCCTATAGCTTCCTCCAAACTCAGCTCAGAGAAAGTGGATGACAAAGGCCCAGGCTCTCAGATTCTTCCTGGGGAAGAAACAGGACAGACCATGCGTCCAACTCCCCAGCTTCCCCACAGGCTGCCCAGCGGCCTGTCCTGCAGCACTGAGATCACCCGGCATAATCCAGCCACCTGAGGCCACAGGGAGCGGAGACAGTGGTTTGTTCTAGCATGCAGTTAGTCACCCCAGCCAGCCCCCCAAGATCAGCACAGAGTGAAGAGCAGAAAAACCCCAGATCTCAGTCTCTCTGGGGAAAGAAAAAGGTTGAACAGGTAGTCCAGGGATCCAATTTTCCTGAGGGCTGCCTGAGGAACGGCGAGACTGGTTTCAGCCTTGCTTGGCTCAGTGGGCTAACGGGGTCCAGCGTACTCTAGATGCCTGGGGCACCTGTGAACAAAGTGGGTTTGACTGACACCAAGGGGGAAGAGAAGAGGCCCCCAGAATCTCTGGCCAGGAGGATTGGTGAAGGCCTCCTGTGCGTGACCAGTTCATAACAACTGACGAGGGAAATGTTTTATCTAATGTGCACTTCAAATTTGGAGAGCAAAGAAAGGAGGAAATGGAAATATTTTTCAGAAAATGAAACAAGATAAATCTCGAGAAACTGACCCTGTTGAAATGGAGTCATGTTATTTAGCTGACAGAGAATTAAAGATAACCGTTATAAAGATGTTCACCAAGGTCCGAAGAACAACACATGAACAAAGTGAAATATCAACAAAGAAACAGAAAATATTAAAAAATACCAAACAGAAATTACGGAGCTGACAGACACAATAACTAACTGAGCTATGCACTAGAAGGACTCAACAGAAAACTAGATCAAATAGAAGAAAAGATCAATAAACTCTAAGATCGGTCATTAGAAGTTATTCAGTCAGAGGAACAAAATGAAAAAAGGACGAAAAAGAGTGAAGAAAGCTTAAGGGAACCACCTAGTGGGCCAATACGCACATTGACATCTTAGAGAAGAGAGAAAGAAAGGATAAGGAAGCAGGTTCAAAGAAATAATGGCTGGAATTCTCCAACGCTGGGGAAAGAAGTGGAGAAACAGATTTAGGAAATCCAGAGGATTCCAAGTAAGATCAAAGACCTATTAAAAATAAACTGTCAAAAGTCAAAGACAAGGGAGAACTTTAAAAGCAGCCATTGAAGAGCCACCTGCCCTGTACACCCACATCCCTCATGAGTGCATTTCCTTCATCAGAAACCTCGTAAACCAGCAAGGAATGAGAAAACATCCAAAGTGCTGTGAGATAAAAACTATAGTTGGCAGAACTCTCAAGTGGAAATGAAGACTCTCCCAGAAAAACAAAAGCAGAAGACAGTACATCATCACTAGAATTTCCTTAAGAGAAACACTAAAGACAGTTTTTCAAGCTGAAATGAAAGGGTGCTATACAACAACCCAATAGTATAAGAAAGTATAAAACTTGCTGGTAAAGCTAAACACATGGACAGATACAGAAAACTGTATTATTGCAACAGTGGTGGGTGAGTCACTTTTAAATCTAGCATAAAAGTCAAAAGACGGGGCAGCGCCTGTGGCTCAAAGGAGTAGGGCGTGGCCTCATATACGGCAGGTGGTGGGTTCAAACCTGGCCCCGGCCAAAAACTGCAGCAAAAAAAAAAAAGTCAAAAGACAAAGGTATTAGAAATAATCCTATAGAATCTACTATATAAACTGTCATCAATAACAAAGTGTGGGCTCGGCGCCTGTGGCTCAATCAGCTAAGGCGCCAGCCACGTACACCTAAGGTGGCAGGTTCGAATCCCCAGCCTGGGCCCGCCAAACAACAATGATGGCTGCAACCAAAAAACGGCCGGGCGTTGTGGCGGGCGCCTGTGGTCCCAGCTACTTGGGAGGCTGAGGCAGGAGACTCACTTGAGCCCAGGAGTTGGAGGTTGCTATGAGCTGTGATGCCATGGCACTCTACCCAGGGGGATAGCTTGAGGCTCCATCTCAA
>CAUYQV010036242.1:0-29309 GCA_963574575.1 Galagoides demidoff | reverse complement strand
GGCGGGCGCCTGTGGTCCCAGCTACTTGGGAGGCGGAGGCAGGAGACTCGCTTGAGCCCAGGAGTTGGAGGTTGCTATGAGCTGTGATGCCATGGCACTCTACCCAGGGGGATAGCTTGAGGCTCCGTCTCAAAAAAAAATGAGGCTGGCACAGTGCCTATAATCCTAACACTCTGGAAGGCCGAGGAAGGTAGACTGTCTGAGCTTATAGTTTGGAGGCCAGCCTGAGCCAGAGTGAGACCCCTGTTTAACAGCCAGGCACTGTGGCAGGTACCTGTAGTCCCAACTATTTGGGAGGCTGAGGAAAGAGAATCACTTGAGCCCAAGAGTTTGAGGTTTCTGTAAACTATGATGCCAGAGCACTCTACTGGGAACAACATAGTAAGACTCTGTCTCCAAAAAAAAAAAAAAAAGAAGAAGAAGAAGAAGAAGAAGGCTCGGCACCTGTAGCTCAGTGGGTAGGGCGCCAGCTACATACACTGGCGCTGGCAGGTTTGAATCCAGCTTGGGCCCGCCAAACAACAATGACAACTATAACCAAAAAACAGCCAGGCATTATGGTGGGTGCCCATAGTCCCAGCTACTTGGGAGGCTGAGGCAAGAGAATCACTTAAGCCCAAGAGTTTGAGGTTACTGTGAGCTGTGACACCACAGCACTCTACCAAGAGTGACAGCTTGAGACTCTTGTCTCAAAAAAAAAAAAAAACAAGTACAAATCACTGACATCTAAAAAGCAGGACAGGACTCTGGGCCGGGCTCATGCCTATAATCCTAGCACTCTGGAGGCCGAGGCGGGTGGATTGCTTGAGCTGAGGAAGTCGAAACCAGCCTGAGCCAGAAAGAAACCCTGTGTCTTAAGGAAAAAAAAAAAAAAAAAAAACAGCAGCCAGGTGTTGTTGTGGCACCTATAATCACAGCTACTCAGGAGGCTGAGGTGAGAGAATCACTTCAGCCCAAGAGTCTGAGGATGCTGTAAGCTGTGAGGCTAGGGCACTCTACTAAGGGCAATAAAGTGAGACTCTGTCTCAAAAAAATTAGAAAAGAGAAGAGGGGAGGGGTGGGCTCAGGACTCAGACTTCATGTAAAATCAGCTATGACAGATTGGACCACACCCTTTGAACAGGACCAGATGTCTATTTATGATTCATCTGAACTCCATTTCTATAGAAGTCACTGTTAAGGATATAAAGAGGGCCTCCCACCTATAGAGTCAGCACAGCCCTGAACAGAGAAGCTGGAGAGGTATGGACACTCCCTCTTCCATAAGGCTACTACCTCCGTCCCTAACTCTGCGTCCCACTTCTATGCTGGTGCACAAGATATCAAGGAGCAAAAAGGAACCATACAAAGACGTATCAGAAGCCCCAAATCAATGTGGCTTGCCAGCACAAACCACCACCAAAGCAAATGACGCACATGGGAGACTGCCCCAACTGCTGAGTTCAGATCTTCCCTACATGGAGCCCCGAACCAGCTTGCAGCTACAGTGTGTCAAGCCCCATGTGTGCTAGGGACACTAGTAAACAGGCAACCTCAAGGACAGCCCCCAATCCAGCCACCTGCTCTGAATTCTTGCTGGTGCACTCCTTCAGAGCCAGCTTGCTGTCCTGGCTTCCATGTTGACCCCCCACACTCTAGTATCCATAGACATGACATTTCCATGCTAGTAAGTTTACTTAACAATGATGCAGTGTTGAGACACATTTACCAGGGAAAACTGACAGTTAACAGTGGGAGAAGCTGGGTGAAGAGGCCTATGGGAACTCTCTGTACTATCTTAGCAACTTTTCTCACTACCATGGCTAAAGCAGCCTTAGCCTGGACACTGCTAAACTGCTCTGCTTTATAAAATTAATGACAAAGTGCTGTACAAAACTATCTTGCTTTTAGTTATTTTTTCATTAATCACTCCCTACTTGAATATAAGTTCCATGAGTCCATGGAGACGCTGCAGGGGCCTGATCTAGTTTATTATGAAGTCGCCTAGCCTAGAACAGTGGCAAGAAATAGGCCCTCAATGAAACACCGCACACATAACCACCCTGCTGCATGATCAGTCCACTGCAAGTGTGTGGAGTCATAAGAAATATGGTGGCGGCTTGGCGCTTGTGGCTCAAGCAGCTAAGGCGCCAGCCATATACACCTGAGCTGGCGGGTTCAAATCCAGCTCAGGATTTGAATCCAGCCAAACAACAATGATGGCTGTAACCAAAAAATAGCAGGCGCCTGTAGTCCCAGCTACTTGGGAGGTGGAGGCAGGAGAATCGCTTGAGCCCAGGAGTTGGAGGTTTGCTGTGAGCTGTGATGCCACAGCACTCTACCCAGGGCAATAGCTTGAGGCTCTGTCTCAAAAAAAAAAAAAAAAAAAAAAGAAATATAGTGGCCTCTTTAAAATGGGAACAGTCCTGGGAAAGCTAGGGTAGCCAACTAGGGATTTTCCTACTGGGACAAACCACAGCACAGAGGAGATAAGCTGGGCCCAGACCAGACACGCAACCAGGATGGTTGAGTCACCTGAAGGCCAGAAGTCTAGGCCACACAAACCACCACTCTGGGATTCCTAAAGAGGATTCTGGCAGCAGCCAATGGCAGGGCCTCGACACAGATGAGTGGGAGGGATGTAAGGTCAGAATCCAGGTGGGTGAGGAGGGCCTGTGCCCAGGAAGGAAGGGAGGGACCCCTGTGAGGCAGAATCAGCAGGTCACTCTACATGTTAGGCCCTGGGGCCAAGCAGGAGTTGAAGAAGCTAGGGAATTGGCAACAGGCACAATTACTGCCCCAGTGCTGGCTGTCACCACTACCTCCATATACACAGCCAGGCCAGCCAGTTAAAGGGCACCCACAGTGAAGTACCAAGAGGTTCATGGCAGCTCTCCAAGGCCCGCCCTGTTTCCAAACCCTGTGCCCCAGATGCTACCCTATTGCCCTGGACCTGGACCCTGGACCAACACCCTGTTCCACCAACTGTCTTCAGATTCAATAAGAAGCTGTGAATTTCAGTTTCACTCCTGATACCTGGCCAACAACAGCCTCTCTTATGCCCCACATACCTGGGCCCAAAAGGGTAGTCAGGCTTAGACTGACCTCACCCCTTGGGCTTTCTCTGTACAATTAAGAGAACACACTGCCCTGACTAGAACCAGCCACATCATCCTGACCAGCCACGGCCCCACCTACCCAGACAGTTACAGCCTCATCAAAACTGGCCAACACAGCCTGACTGCCATGGCCAGGAATAGTCTGCACAGTGTTCATTTGGCAAAGCCAACACAAATAGTGAGAGGCACGGTAAGGCTCTTGCTCACAAATGGTTCTTCATCCAGAACAGAGCAGGTTTTATTACGCCTGCAGACCATGCTTTGGGGACCTAAGCGTGTCTTCCCTCTGCTCCTCTGCTGCAAGACTGAGCAGACCCACACCCTGGCCTGCTACAGCCTTCCCTCTTCCTGACAGATAAACCCTTGTTTCTCATTAGCAAGGCAAAGCCAGCTGCCCCCACCCTGCATCCCACAGCGGCCAGGGAGAAACTCAGCACAGGCTGCTTGTGTGGGCGCTATGGTTCCAACCCGCTGGGAGGCGTCCCAGGTTCTGTGGCCTGGCACCGCCTCACCCTCTGCAATGCTGTCTTGAAGAGTGACCTAGCACAGCCTGCCACTGCTGGCCAATGTTTTATAACAGCTCATTCTTGGCAGAAAGACATTGACTTTTTCAGTAAATGAAGCCAAAGCTGCATGCTGTAAAGGGAAAAAATGGACCCCTTTTTTGGTTTGTTTTTATTTAATGAAGTTTCATCAATTAAAAGAAGGAGAAATAATACTGGACCACTGTCTATCTATATATTCAATAAAAAAAAATGCTCAAGGAGTTTATGTAAGAGTTGAAATGCTGAAACTACTCAAGCCAAGGTCCCCAGCTCTCTGCAGGAGGCAATCCTAGGTACTACTCCCAAGCTTGGTAGTTGCTGTGGGGGCGACAGAGAACAGAGGGGCCGCCCCAAGTGACCCTGAGTGGGAAGGACCTGGTCACGCCCTGGGTTTCTTTACAGAAAGGCAAATCCACACCTCACTACATCAAATATTGATGGACTGCTGCACAGCTCAGCCCTCTGCAAACACAGTGGCAGAGGCCTGCATGGCCTCTGCTCTGTATGTTCCTATGGATGGCAGCTGGGGAGAGGGAGAGCAGAGGGGAACCCTAGGGAGCAACAACACTGGGGAAGCAACAATGATGATAATAATAGCTAGCACTTGCTGTGTGCCAGACATGGTTCTAAGGATTCTACACTTGTGAACATGTTTATTTAATCCACCCATCGGGTGCTACATCATCATAGCACCTCAGACAGGAGAGCAGAGGCAGAGACGGTAAGTGACTGGCCCGAGGTTATATAACCAGTAAGTGGCTCCAAGCCACTGCTCCTTACCACTTTGAGCCACTACATGGAAACTTCTAGACAACAGACTTCTTTTCTGGTTCTTCATCCAGGAACAGAGCAGGTTTTATTACGCCTGCAGACCATGCTTTGGGGACCTAAGCATGTCTTCTGCTCCTCTGCTCCAAGACTGAGCAGACCCACACCCTGGCCTGCTGCAGCCTTCGTTCTTCCCAACAGATAAGCCCTTGTTTCTCATTAGTGAGGCAAAGCCAGCTGCCCCCACCTTCCCTCCCACAGCAGCCTGGTAGAAACTCAGAACAGGCTGCCTGTGTGGGCGCTATGTCTCCAACCCCCTGGGAAGAACCCCAGGTTCTGTGGCTTTCCCCATAGTCCTAGGCTCCAAATGGCCCTGCCAACAAGTCCTGAAAAAGCCACCATCACAGTGGTGCCTGGCTTCCCATGCACATGTTACAAGGTCCAAAGCTCCCTCACAAAAGTGTCGTAACCAAGCCTTATAGTGATCCCATCAAAAAGGCAGAGTAGGCCAGGCGCAGTGGCTCATGTCTATAATCTCAGCACTCTAGGAGGCCAAGATGGGAGTACCAATTAAGGGCTGGAGTTTGAGACCAGCAAACCCAGTACTACCACTGGGCAACCCCGCTCCTCCAAGAGCTGGAATCAAAACCACCATGTGACTACCTGCAGCTCAGCTTTGCTCTTCCTGGAGCTCCTTCGGACAGGGTAGAAATCTGTGAGTTTGCGATTCTGTTGTGTTTTTCCTTGAGTTCTGGGTAAGAAGTGAAGAGAAAAAAATATTAGGACTGAAAGCTATGCTCCCTTTTAGGAGGCCCAAACTGCTAGAAGGCAGCTCCTACAAACAATGTCATTTAAACACCTTTGTTCACTAGAGTTTGATGGTCACTCAGCTCACAAGCCCTTGAAGCCCTCAGAGAGCGTTTCAAAGACAGAAAGACAGGATGCTTACTCTCTGGCTGGTACAGTAGCTCACTTTCTTTTTTTTTTTTTTTTTTAGAGAAAGAGTCTCACTTTGTCGCCCTTGGTAGAGTGCTGTGGCGTCACAGCTCACAGCAACCTCTAGCTCTTGTTGCTTAGGCGATTCTCTTGCCTCAGCCTCCCGAGTAGCTAGGACTACAGGCACCCACCACAGTAGCTCACTTCTATAATTCTAGCACTCTGGGAGGCCAAGGCAGGAGGATGCCTGGCTTGAGCTCAGGAATTCAAGATCAGTCTGAGCAAGAGTGAGACCCCATCTCTACTAAAAACAGAAAAGTCAGCTGGGCATGATGGCAGGCACCTGTAGTCCCAGCTACTCAGGAGGCTGTGGCAGAAGGAATGCTTGAACCCAGGAGTTGGAAGTTGTTGTGAACTAGGCTCTTAATTTTAAAGAAAACAACAACAAAAATAGGAAGCTTACTCTGGATGAGAGGGCAAGGAAGGAAAGCTGAAGGAAGGCTCTTGAATTCTGGACTCATATCAAACTGAGATGCTGACACATAACAGCATCCCTGGTAACGTCTTAAGGAATCTGAGAGCTTAGCATGAGAGAAGCTGAGAGGTGAACCCCTTCATCCCGCCTGAGCACACTCACTTTTTCCGAGGGGTCGGTTTGCCCTTGATGGGCTTTTTCAGAGCTTGCTTGGCAACTGCTGCATTGGTAGACTCACAAGACGAGGTTGGAGTTTTTGGAGGCTCTGCTGCTTCAGATTTTTGGTTTGGAAAAGGTGCCAGGGGACCTCTCCTGACCTCTTTGATCTTCTGTTCTTCAGACTTCATGGTATTCCGTATTGCATTTCCAGGATTTCTTTTCTCTGCAGGCAAACAGAGGGAAAAAAGAGCACAGTTATTCTATACTCTCTGTATCATTTATTTCTAGATCATAAGCTGCATTTTAAGACAGGCTTTGAGAAGAGAGGACCCTGGGTCTGTCAGGCATGAGGGTCCTCGGCCTATTAAGCCTAGTGTCCACTACCAGCTATCACAGGGAGAATAACTAGCTCCATTTATTTACTTTTTAGAGAAATGGTCTTGTTGCAGTGCACTGGTCCAATCAGAGCTCACTGCAGCCTCCAACTCCTGGGCTCTTTCTTGCCTTAATCTCCCAAGTAGCTGAGACTATAGGTGTGTACATACCCCCCCAATTTTTTTCCACTTTTTTTTTTTTTCATGGACGTCTTATTCTGTCACCTAGGCTGGAAGGTAGTGGTGGCATCATAGATCACTGAGGTAGCGAACTCTTGGCCTCAAGAGATCCTCCCACCTCAGGTTCCCAAATAGCTGAGCTGGTGCCACCACACTGGGCTCATTATTTGATTTTTTGCCAGAGACAGGGTCCTGCTTTGTTGCCCAAGCTAGTCTTGAACTCCTGACCTGAAGCCATTCTCCCATCTTGGCCTCCCAAAGTTGTGAGATTATGAATGTAAGCCACTGCACCTGACTCTAGCTCTACAAAGACAGCAGGCAGAGGTTTTGAGCTTCTGCATCTTTTTTTTTTTGAGACAGAGTCTCAAATTGTCACCCTCGGTAGAGTGCCATGGCATCACAGCTCACAGCAACCTCCAACTCCTGGGCTTAAGCGAGTCTTCTGCCTCTGCCTCCCAAGTAGCTGAGACCACAGGGGCCCACCACAATGCCCGGCTATTTTTTGGTTGCAGCCATCATTGTTGTTTGGCAGGCCTGAGCTGGATTCGAACTTAGCACTTTAAGTGTATCTGGCTGGCGCCTTAGCCACTTGAGCCACAGGCGCTGAGCCTGGGCTTCTGCATCTTGATATGGGAAAGCCTGCAAGTAGAAGAACCACAGACAGGGACACCGACAAGATCTATCTATTGATAGCTTTCAGGAATTGACTTAAAATCAAGAGGACAATCCTTAAAGAGTGGGCTGGCACTGGGGATAGTAGTAAGGTGACAAAGCAGAAACTTCCCCAAGAGCTCCCTGACATACCTCATTTCAGACTGTTAAAAAAATTTTACAAAGTTGGCTAGGTGGCCACAGCTCAGTGATTAGGGCCTGGCCACATGCACCATGACTGGTAGGCTCAAAATTGGCCAGGGCCTGCTAAACCAGCAATGACAACAATAACAAACTGCGGGTGGCGCCTGTGGCTCAGTGAGTAGGGCACCGGGCCCCATATACCAAGGGTGGCAGGTTCAAACCTGTCCCCAGCCAAACTGCAATAAAAAATAGCCGGGTCTTGTGGCAGGCACCTGTAGTCCCAGCTACTTGGGAGGCTGAGACAAGAGAATCACCTTAAGCCCAAGAGCTGGAGGTTGCTGTGAGCTGTGATGCCACAGCACTCTACTGAGGTCACTGATAAAGTGAGACTCTGTCTCTAAAAACAAACAAAAAAAAATACCAAACTGTGTTCTAGGCCAGGAAACAGAGTAAAACACTGTCAAGAAAGAAAGAAGCCAGACATAGTGTCTCATGCCTGTAATCCTAGCACTCTGGGAGGCTAAGGTGGATGGATCACTTGAGCTCATGAGTTTGAGACCAGCCTGAGCAAGACCAAGACCTCGTCTCTAAAAATAGCGGGGCATTGTGACAGGGTCCGGCCGGTAGTCCCAGCTACTCAGGAGGCTGAGGCGAGAGAATCACTTGAGCCCAAGAATTAAGGTTGCTATAACACCACTACACTCTACAGAGGACAACAAAGTAAAGTTTTGTCTCAAAAAAGAAAAAGAAAAGGAAGAAACAAAGAGAAGGGAAGGTAGGGAGAGAAGGAGGGAAAGAAAAGAAAGAGAAAGGAGGGGTGACACCTGTGGCTCAAAGGAGTAGGGCACCGCCCCCATATGCTGGAGGTGGTGGGTTCAAACTCAGCTCCAGCCAAAAACTACAAAGAAAAAAAAAAAGAAAGAAAGAAAAAGGAAGAATACACAATACACTCACTGCTAGTAGAGGTAAAATGGTGCAGTCACTGTGGAAATGTTTGGTAGTTAGGACTAGGCATGGTGGCTCACTCCTGTAATCCTAGCACTTTAGGAGGCCAAGGGAGATGGACTGCTTGAGCTCAGGAGACCAGACTAAGAGCAAGACCCATCTCTTAATGTACAAATCTATTATTTTTTTTTTTTTTGCAGTTTTTTGGCTGGGGTTGGGTTTGAACCTGCCACCTCCAGCATATGGGACCAGTGCCATACTCCTTTGAGCCATAGGCACCGCCCCACAGCTATGATTTAATTAAAAAAAAAATCTGGGCTCAGCGCCTGTGGCTCAAGCAGCTAAGGCGCCAGCCACATACACCTAAGGTGGCGGGTTCGAATCCCCAGCCCGGGCCGACCAAACAACAATGATGGTTGCAACCAAAAAATGGCCGGGCGTTGTGGCGGGTGCCTGTGGTCCCAGGTACTTGGGAGGCTGAGGCAGGAGACTCGCTTGAGCCCAGGAGTTGGAGGTTGCTGTGAGCTGTGATGCCATGGCACTCTACCCAGGGGGCTAGCTTGAGGCTCCATCTAAAAAAAAAAAATCTGTATCCACACTGTGATAGATGCCTATAGTCCCAGCTACTAGGGAATCTCTTGAGCCTAAGAGTTGGAGGTCGTTGTGAGCTATGACTCCATGGCACTCTACCAAGGGTGACAAAGTAAGACTGTCTCAAAAAAACAAAACAAAACCAAAAAAAAAAAAACCACCCCATTTCCAAAAATAGCCAGGTGCTGTGGTGGGTGCCTACAGGCTCAGCTACTTGGGAGGCTGAGGCAAGAGAATCACTTTAGTCCATGGTTTGAGGTTGCTGTAAACTGTAATGCCATGGTACTCTACTGTGGGTGACAAAGTGAAACTCTAGACCTCAAAAGAAAAAAAAAGTTTGGGGGAGTTACTCAAAAAGTTAAATACAGAATTAACATATGACCTACCAATTTCACTACTAGGCATCTACTCAAGAGAATTAGAAACATATGTCCACACAAAAATCTGTGCAGAAATGTAGCAGCTTATTTGCAATAGTTAAAAAGCAGACAACCCAAATATCCATCTACTAAAAAATGGGCAAACAAAATGTGGTCTATCTATATACTGGAATATTACTCAACCATAAGGAGGAATGAGGCAGTGATACATACTTGAAAGATGAACCTTAAAAACATGAGGCTAATTTAAAGAAGCCAGAAACAAAAGACTACATATTACATAATTTATATGAAATGAAAATAGGTAAAGCCATAGAGACAGAAAGTAATTTTTTTTTTTTTTTTTTGAGACAGAGCCTCAAGCTATCCCCCTGGGTAGAGTGTTGTGGCCATCACAGCTCACAGCAACCTCCAACTCCTGGGCTCAAGCGAGTCCCCTGCCTCAGCCTCCCAAGTAGCTGGGACTACGGGCGCCCGCCACAACGCCCGGCCATTTTTTGGTTGCAGCCATCATTGTTGTTTGGCGGCCGGGCTGGGGATTCAAACCCGCCACCTTAGGTGTATGTGGCTGGCGCCCTAGCCAATTGAGCCACAGGCACCGAGCCTTGACCTGTAATTTCAATTTAATCTATTGTGGCCCAATATTGGACCATCTTAAAACTCAGAAGTTAGGATATAACTTTTAGAATGACTTTTCAGTTACTGATTAGGAAAAGTATTACTATCAGAGGCGAGATTAAAATAACCTCATGTCCCAGCTAGACTTGAAAATATATTTATTATGCAGTCCTCTGTTCTCATCAATATAAATTTGTTTTATAAAGATAATTTATATATGATAGACAATGAAAAAGTATTTGTTTTGATAACCTAATACCATTGTAGCATCAAACTACTCTCTATGTAGTAAAAAAGAAGTTAATCCTTAAAAATCTTTGTTTCTTCTTCCTTGTTTTGATGATTGAATGTTGACGTGGTGGTTGTCACTGGGTTAGAACTAGAAGGAACCGGCAGATGCGTGTCAGCGTCTGTCTTTGGCCTGACTCGTCTCAGATTGGGCTTTTTTGTTTTTTCAGCTTGGCACAGGACCTTTTTTCAGAAATAATGAGATGTAAACCATTCAGAACAAACCAGTTTTATCTAAAAGCAAGTTTTACCTAAGAGGACCTAGTACCAAGGGAAAACATTTCTGGAAATTTTTGTGCCTTTTTTGTCCTGTTCATATTTGTGTGTATTTAAAGGAAGACCATAGAACATGCCTATGTTCCCTACTGGAAACCCCGTCAGGGTGGACTGTCTTTAGATCTCCTCCCTTGGTGCTCCAGTGGTGGTCTGGGTCAAGGATGCTCCCTTCTCCTTCACTGGCTATTCCATCTTTAGCTCTGTTGCTTTTGACTGTGTGTGAATAGAGCTCTACAGTGGAGGAGTTCATGGGCTCTGGAGGCAGACCTGTGTTTGAATTCTGGGTCATTGCTTACTTAGTCTCTAATTATCTTATTTAATCTCAGTATCTTTATTTCAGAAATTGGGGAGGATATTAATATGCATAATACTTATTTAATAGGACTATATGAAAGTGGAGTAAGATAATACATGAAAGTGTTTTCAGCGTAAAAGCTTGCTCACAGAAGTTGTATAGATGTCAGCTGTTAGAAAAATCTACTTCAAGCTGCATTTCTTTTATTTGATCTATCTGAGCAATATATGCATGGCTTCTTTTAAGTTCTGAGAACATGAGAGTGACCAAAACAGACATGGCCCTGACTGCACTTGAGAGCAGTGTGCCTTGAAACTTGTCAATTATTAGAAGAAAAATTTTGACTAGATTTAAAGTGGGAAAAGAAATTTAAAGCAGGGATAAAGTTTCAAATTGAAAGCTTAAAAAAAGAACTCTGAAGTTAAAAAAAAATTTTAAAAAGTACATGTAGTTTCCCTGAGTTTTGAATAGAAGTGCACTTACACAAGCTGACAGATTTGTCTGTAAGGACAATTAGTAGGTCAGTGCTGAAAATGTCAGAAAGGGAGCAGGAAGAAACAAGGTCTGTGCGGGAGGCTGGAGCAAGTCCATGGAGGGTTTCTCTTTTCTTTTTTTTTTTTTTAAGAAAGTGAAACAAGGAGAGCAATTGTGAACTGGAAAGTGAAGTCAGTAATTTTCCAGTCAGAAGCTATAACCTCTATTGGCAGAATCAGAATTTAACAACTGGTTTAGAAAAAAACAGGATTTGGTTTAAAAAGTATTAACCTTAATTATTTAAACATGTGATAATCATTCACATTTTGGCATTAGTTATCAGTAAAAAATATGTGAAAGTATACTAATAACTATAAATAGTTTGTTTTATATTTTGCAACTTACTATAGCAAATAGATTATGTTGATACACTAACCTGGAAAAAAAATTTTTTTTTTTGGGAAAGTTTCACTCTGTCGCCCTTGGTAGAGGGCTGTGGCATCACAGCTCACAGCAACCTCAAACTCTTGAGCTCAAGTGATTCTCTTGCCTCAGGCTCCCAAGTAGCTAAGACTACAGGGGCTTGCTACAAAGCTTGGCTATTTTTGGAGATGGGATCTTGCTCTTGCTCAGGCTGGTCTCTAACCTGTGAGCTCAGGCAGTCTACCTGCCTTGGCCTCCTAAAGTGCTAGGATTATAGGCATGAGCCACCACACCTGGCCTAACCTGGAAAAATCTTCATGTAAATTTTGTTTATTTAATCTACATTTTTCCTTATTAAAATGAGGTAATTTTAGAAAAAAGTTATTCATCAACTGAGGAATGGATGAATAAAATATTATATATCCATATAAGGAATATTATTTGGAAAGAAAAAGATTTGAAGAGCTGGACACAGTGGCTCACTTCTGTAATCCCAGAACTTTGGGAGGCCAAGGAAAGTGGATTGCTTGAGCTCAAGAGTTTAAGACCAGCTTGGGCAACATAGAGAAAATTTGTCTCTACAAAAAATGAAAAAATTAGCAGGACATGGCATGTGCCTGTAGTCTCAGCTACTCTGGAGGCTGAGGCAGAAGGATCATTTGAGCCCAGGAGTTTGAGGCTACAGTGAGCTGTGATCATGTCACTGCACTCCATCTTAGGCAACAGACTGAGAGTCCCTCTGGGAAACAAAAAAAAAAAAGAAAGAAAAGATGAAGTGCCGATGTGCTACAACGTGATGAGGCACGCTAAGTAATAGAGCCACTCACAAGAGCCCACATACTGTGTGATTCCATTTGTGCGACACATCCAGAATGGGTGACTCTCTAGTGCTCGAGCAGGGTTGGGGGAGTGGCTGCTCATGGTTATGGGGTTTCTTTTGGGTTGATGAAATGGTCTAAAATTGATTGTGGTTATGATTGTACAATTCTGATTACATTAAAAACCATTGAGTTGTGCACTGTGGGTTAATTGGCAGTTATTTTAAGAAAGCTGTTAACATTTTTTGATTAAGCAATTTGAAAGAATTTTAACTTCAAAAACAGTATAAAGAGTAAAATATAATCTTTACATTGAGCTCTCTTCTCCCTGAGTAACAACTCTAGTACGTCACTTAAGGAGTTGGTAAAATGTAGCATCAAGATCATGTCCCTATGGTTTCTAATTCAGCAGGCCTGGAAGGGGATTGGGACTGATTTTTAAGGGCACGCTGATGAATCAGATGCTGTCTGTTTCCAAATTTGAGATTGCTGTGGTTAGAGGGTTCTCTTAGAGCAGGGGTCCTCAAACTTTTTAAACAGGGGGTCAGTTCGCTATCCCTCAGACCGTTGGAGGGCCAGACTACAGGCCCTGGGACGAGTCAGCTGCTAAGCAGGACAGGCAGTGGTGGCAAAAACACCCGGTGGACCGGATAAATGTCCTCGGTGGGCTGCATGTGGCCTGCGGGCCATAGTTTGAGGACACCTGTCTTAGAGTAATACTTGCCTGGGCCAGTTGATCTAGCCTTTATTTTCATTCTCTTGCTTTGGCTACTTTATCTGTGCTAAGGTACATATTTAGCACTTAGAATTTGGAATTTAGAATAATTCTGGCATTGTTTTAGTACCGACCAGGTAGCTGACGCTGGAGGGGTTAAGTTTTTGCTTTGAGTTTCTCAAGGATACTAAATGGGAGAATTAGAATCCAAATTTAGTTCTGCTTGTGCCCAATCCACTACTCTTTCTCTTCATCCCATCTTCTCTCAGGGTTTTATTTTGTTGTGGTAATCTCCTGCCACGCCTTGACCTCCACAGCTTCGGTGCTATGCACTTTTTTATGGCTCTGCCTATTAATTGGCTGTGTGACTTTGAGCAAATTACATAAACTCTCTGTGCTTCAGTTTCTTAACCAGAAGGAAATAAGGTAAGAATAATATCTACTTGGTAAAATTCTGTGAGGATCTATGATAACACAGAGGTGAAAGGCTTGGCACAATTTCTGCCATGCAGTATATACTCAGTATATGTTAACTGTTATCTCTCTCTCTCTTTTTTTTTTTCTGGTTTGAGACAGGGGCTCTCTGTGTTGCCTGGGCTACAATACAGTGGCATAATAGCCCACTGTAACCTCAAACTCCTGGGCTTTGATGATCTCCTGCCTCAGTCTCCTGAGTAGCTGGAACTACAGGCATCTGCCACTGCACCTGGCTAATTTTTAAAATTTTGTGTAGAGGTGAGAGCTCATTCTTGCTCAGGCTGGAACTCCTGGCCTTAAGTGATTTTCCCATGTCAGCCTGCCAGAGTGCTAGAATTACAGGTCTGAGCTACCACAGCCAACTATTATTTCAGATATTAGCTATTTTAGACGTTTGCTGTCTTTAAGGGTCTAGAGCAGTGGTCCCAGCCTTTTGGCCCCAGAGACTGGTTTCATGCAAGGCAGTTTTTCCATGGATGGGGGCTGGAGGGGTGGGCTGAGCTCTGCAGCCTGGCCCCTAATAGGTTGCTAACATATCTACCCATTATAATTTTTCTGCAGGGGCTCAGGAGGTAAATTTATTCAAAGGATAGAGCTACCATGTTTGTTTTAGAACCCATGATAACTATCTTGTAACAGTTAATAGAAATAATTTTGCTAGCAGAGAATGACTTTATTGGATTTATATAGTATAAATTTACTATAAGTATACACATCCATAACAAAGCTATAACAGCTTAATTAACTCCTTGTAAATAGATATTATTTTTAATTTACACATGATTAATTGGTTTCAATATCTGCCAGTAGAAGTGTAGTAGATGTCATGACTGAGAGAATTTTTTGAGAGAATTGTCTTCATTAATTCACATATTTCTATGACTGGGAAAAAGCTATTATTCTTAGATCTTAGTGCTGTGATACTTTATTCCAGCCTGTGGAAAACCGTGGTAACCTGGCAGCTTGGTTTGAGAACCATTGTTTTATGGGCAAAGGGAAGAGTGTAGAAATAGATCAAATTATTTGTGGAAATAACAGTTTTAGGCTTACTGTTTTAGGATTATGGAGGCAAAATAACTGAGTTGTGAAAAATGATATTTTACATTGTAATTTAAAGTAAGTGAAAGTGATATAGAAACAAATTCACAGAACATGCAAACAAAATATTTGCCAGCTCTTCTAGTCTTACTTGCTATAGGTAACTGTTAACAATTTGTGTATTCCTCTAGGAAAAATGTATATGTATGTATGGGCACATATGTTTATTAAACACATATATCTTTTTATAAAATGGTTTCATGCATGGTTTTCTCACTATTTTGCAGCTTGTCTTTTTTAACCCTGATAACCAGCCCTGAGTGGTGTGCGTCTTTTTTTTTTTTTTTTTTGAGACGGAGCCTCAAGCTATCCCCCTGGGTAGAGTGCCATGGCATCACAGCTCATAGCAACCTCCAACTCCTGGGCTCACGTGAGTCTCCTGCCTCCGCCTCCCAAGTAGCTGGGACTACAGGCGCCCGCCACAACGCCTGGCCATTTTTTGGTTGCAGCCATCATTGTTGTTTGGTGGGCCCAGGCTGGGGACTCGAACCCACCACCTTAGGTGCATGTGGCTGGCGCCTTAGCCACTTGAGCCACAGGTGCCGAGCCTATCATGGCCATTTTCACGGATGAGACACCGAAGCTTAGCCTTTCTAGGGTGACACAGCTGAGAAGCAGAGAATCCAGGCCTTTGTCTCCATTCCCCATGTTCCTCCCACCACACCACACTCTTTGGGAAGCTCCTTGACATTAACTTTAAAGCTTTGTCCTCGCTGGATTGATATGGTGGAATTGTTTGAAGTCAGTCCAGGAACACATATGAAGCCTAATGTCCCTGGCAATGCCCTCTACTGCTGCCCATTTTAGTCAACTGATTAAAATCATACCTGCCTTCCTCCTTCCTGCCTTTGATAGGGCGAGATGTGTGGTCTGGGAACCAACTATGGATGAATGAACTCCTGGCATCTTAGGCCTGAACCTGAGGAGTCCTTTCAGACCTCTTGCAGGAAGCCCAGAGAGGACTGGGTAGACACTACAGAGCACCCAGGATCTAGCTCGAGAACCTGGGCTGTGAGGTACCCACTCAACACAGAGGGTCTCTCCATGCTCTTTCTCTATGCCTTCCCCCGAGACCCAGCATTGGCCACTGGAGATGGAGGCAGGGATAGTTCGCTCCAGTAGAATTGACTGTTCACCTCCCCACCCCCACCCTTACCACAAAGGCCCTGGCATACTTTCACGCGTCCTCGGGGCTTCTATCATCACTTTTTCCTTGTTTTCCTCTTAATGGCGAATAATCTCTTTTTGTTCCACCTAGGTTTGTGGATACCGCCCGGCTGGGCTTCATGGAGAAATCTTCCCTGATCACCAATCTGAATCCCAGCTCAGTCTCCATCTTTCCACGGACAGAATGAGAGGCCTTCTGTAACCAGACATAACTGGCCATCATGGGGAAACTGATCAGGATGGGGTCACAGGACAGGCGGTTACTCCGGCCAAAGAGGCTTCATTGGAGTCGCTTCATCTTCCTGCTGGGAATATTGATCATCGGTTCCACTTATCAGCACCTGAGAAGACCCCGGGGCCTCTCCTCACTGTGGACAGAAGTCTCTTTACAACAGCCTGTAAAACTAGCTAGCCGAGATCTCCCCAATGATGAAATGATGATGGTGAACAGTGATCCTCCAAAGGCTAGCCCTGTAACGGAGAGTGAGATGCTGGTACCCCAAGCCATGGTGGGCAGGGATGAAGAAACACCTAGTATAACGATGGAGAACACCCCCAATATTCCCAGAGGGATAGATGAGATTACCCCAGCAACAATCAAAAATAATTATAGCCCAACCGCTGTGGATACAGAAAGAGTGAAGGAAAACACCCCAACCACATCTAGTAGAATATTGAATCACTACACCCCAACTTCAAGCAGACAAAAAGTAAAATATTATACCCCAATGCCCAGGGGAGAATTGAAGAGCCACAGCCCAACAAAGGGCAGGAGAAAGGTAAAGAAGTATACTCCATCCCCACCTGGTAGAATAGTAGACACTTATGCTCCATCTACACTCTTGGCAATGGAAACAAGCCACACAACCACTCCCAGTTCAACAGTGAAAGACAGTGAAACTACAACAACCTATAAAATGCTAAAAACAAACTCTCCCAAGAGAATAGTGGAGGAAGCCACTCAAACTATTCTCAAGGGAATAGTTGGTAATACCCCAACGTCCCTGACACATGAGGTAGAAACAAACATCTTGACTTCTCCAAGGAATGCAGTGGAAAAGAGCACCCTGACTATCCCCAGAAGAGTGGAAAATAACAGCTCAACCAGTCCCTGGAGGTTAGTGGGAAAGAACAACCTGACAACTCCCCAGAGAACAATCCTGGAGCACACCCCAGCTGTCCCTGAGGGGCAAGTGACAGGCAGCAGCCCAGCAGAAACAGAAACCTCTACTACTGCCCAGAGTATTAAGAATCCCTTGCCCAGAACTAGCGCATCAACCATCAGAACAGCCCCAGCCACTGTCGGGAGGCTGGCAAAGAAAGCTCCCACGGCACCCAGCACCTCAGCAACCCTCAAGGTCAGGGCAGCTCCAACCACCCAGGTCCATCACTGTATGGTTGTGAAGCCAGCCCCCGCTATGCCCATCACCCCTTCCCTGAGCCTGACAACTGCCCTGCTCCCAGAAGTGCCCAGTCCCTCAGTGCTGCCTCCCAGCTGGTCAGACATCTACCCCAAGGCAGAGTACCCCCCGGATCTGTTCAGCGTGGAGGAGCGGCGGCAGGGCTGGGTAGTGCTGCACATCTTCGGCATGATGTACGTGTTTGTGGCCTTGGCCATTGTGTGCGATGAGTACTTTGTTCCAGCCCTGGGTGTCATCACAGACAAGCTGCAGATCTCAGAGGATGTGGCAGGTGCCACGTTCATGGCTGCTGGAGGCTCCGCCCCTGAGCTCTTCACCTCCCTCATCGGTGTCTTCATTTCCCACAGCAACGTGGGCATCGGTACCATCGTGGGCTCTGCTGTATTCAACATCCTCTTTGTCATTGGCACTTGTGCCCTCTTCTCTCGCGAGATCCTCAATCTCACCTGGTGGCCCTTGTTCCGTGACGTCTCCTTCTACATCCTTGATCTGATGATGCTCATCGTCTTCTTCCTGGACAGCCTCATTGCCTGGTGGGAGAGCCTGCTGCTGCTGCTGGCCTATGGCCTCTATGTGTTTGCCATGAAGTGGAACAGGAAAATTGAGCGGTGGGTGAAGGAGCAGCTCAGCAGGAGGCCAGCGGCCAAGGTCATGGCCTTAGAGGACCTCAACAAGGTAAGGACAGGGTCACTCAGGCTTCTGTAGCCCTTTGGGGTAAAAGGATGGGTGGAAACCAGGGAGTGAAGAGTAGGAGGTTCTGGGTCAGACCTCAGAAGATTTATACTCTGGTTCCCTCAATATTTATTCAGCATTTATAGGGTGTCTTTTGTCTGCCAGACATTGTGGTGGGGCCTTTGCAAGTGTGACCTTGGCTCAACCCCAGTCATACTATCTGCTGGTTATTATCGTGACCCCTGTTTTCAGGAGAGGAAACTGAAGCCTAACAAAGATAAACCACTTGTTCAAGGTCACACAGCAAATGGGCAGTGGGACCAGGATATGAACTTGGGTTGGTCTGACTAGAAAATGACATTTGAACTGGGCTTTGGAGAATGTCCAAGGAGATACCAGGCAGGGAAAAATGATAATCTCTTCCATGTGCGTGGTGTTCAGGGCTTATCTAGCACCCTCACTTTCATTTAATCCTGTTTGTTCACATTACAGACTTAGAGGGGCTGGGGGATTGGATGGGGTCTGAGAAGGGGGAGGGGTTTGTTTTTGTTTTGTTTTTAAAATATTAGAGAGGATGGGAGCTCCACCCACCCACTGACAAGCTCATCTGGGGACAGAGCCCCCTCTCCGTGCCTACTAGAGACCAGAGTCAAGATGCCAGGAACACCAGTCCTGGCCCTTTCTCCCACCCCAGAAGTTCCTTTCCAAGAACTTCTCTGCCCCCTTGGAGGGACCATCCTGCTAAATTAATTGGATGATTCAATAACCTGAGATATGCAATTACACTGGGCAAGTGATCACTAAAAATTAATTCCGAAGTTTTTTGTTCCTTGAGACTCTAAAGTGAGGGTACCTTACAGAGCACAGACCCCATTTCTCTCTTGCTCCTGGTGAGTTTGGGTGAGGGTTGGCTCACTGTTTGCTAGTTCCATATCTTAGAGAAGCTGCTAGTGCGGGCAGAATTTTGTGTACAAAGAGTGAAAGGACTTAGCTACTTAATCCAGAGCAGTTTTGATGAGTGAGCAGGATGGAGACCAAACTCAGCAACATGTCTGCCAGACACACCAGGCAAGGGCACTTAAATGCACTTCCCTTAGTAACTTGTGGTAACACGGCATTCTGGCCAGAGTGCAGAACTGAGAACCAGGAAATCTGAATTCTGCTCCAATTCCGCCTCTGATGAATGGTGTGACCTTAGAGAGGTCCCTTCCCCTCCCCTAGGGAAACGACAGAGTCCAGCTAATCACCAAAATGTCCAGTCTAACTTTAACATTCTGTGATAAATGTTCTGTATCCAAGTGCGTTCAGTTCTGGCAGAACCCAGGACAATGGTTATTTGTCCAATCTGATCAACCAATCTCCTGTTGTCTCATTTGCAGATGGTCCAAAAAAGGACAAATGCCCTGCCCAGGGCCATACAGCCAGCAGGTGGCAGAGCTGGAATGGGAACTCTTACCTCCTCATTCAGTGCTATTTTCTACCAGATTATTGTCCCACACAGCCACAGGTTTACCAAAAAAAGGGCAGCTCAGAGCATTATGTAATTTACTCTGAGGATGCAGGAGCCCCACACTCCCAGTGAAGTTCTCCGGGCAGGCCTTGCTAAGGGCTGGCTATGAAGTCCTGGTATTCTCAGAGGCAAGTACCTGATGTCTTGGGGTTTTCAAAATGCCTCTGACTTGCCTTCCAACTAATTCTGCTTTTATCTAAACTCTATAAGTTCTGAACTTTCCATTTCCTCAGAGATAGACCATCAAAGCAAAGCTTGCCAAGCTAATGAAGCATAATCATGATTTCAAAAGAGAATTTGTAACCTACTTAGAGACTCTTCAAGGGCTTTAGCAGCAGTTCTTTGCCAGCCAGTAAGCACAGCACTAATTATAACTCTGTTCTTATCTATTTGTTGGAACAGATCCGGTATTACTTTTAATTGACAGCATTAGTTTTTTAAAAAGTAGGTTGAATTACTGGTATTTGAAAGTAAATCTTTATTTAAAATTAAAAACTTGTAGTCAGAACTTTCTATCACTAATAACTGCCTCCTAAAAATTAGTTCAAATAATTCAAGAACCACAGCTATTTAACAATAGTTGTTATTTATTTTTACTTATTTATTTATTTTTTTGTAGTTTTTGGCCAGGGCTGGGTTTGAAACCGCCATCTCTGGCATATGGGGCTGGTGCCCTACTCCTTTGAGCCACAGGTGCTGCCCCTAAACAATAGTTTTTAAACACATGTGCATTTAGAGTTTCACCTCAAGGTGCTTGTAGTCAGAGAGGGAATCTACTTTTGCTTGTATCTTTATGTGTTTGGCTGGCCACGTCCAATGATCTTTGTTAGCAGGAAATAAATTATCCTGCACTTCACTAACAGACTGAGGACAGCTATTCTGTTTTGAATTCATGAAGCTATTTTTTGAGAATTCAGTCTTGGATCTGGTAAACCATACTGGTATTCATGTTTTTGTGATTTAATGTCTTTACTCACCCTGTGAAATATTTGACCTTCACTCTGACTGTGAAAGTAAACATACATGGTTCATACACTCACACTGACTGCTTCATGCCTCTCCCTGACTAATAGGTGCCCTCTTTGAGCATCACCTCAGGAATGCACGGGTCCAGGAAATTTGGCTTATTAGTCAGCCATAGCTCCCAAGTTGAGGAAGTCAGACAAAAGTTGGGCAAGGCCAGACAGAGTTGGTTGGGAGCCAAGGAGCAGGGCTGAGAGGCAAAGGCATAGCCACAGCAGCTCAGGAAGTCTAAACAGAGAAGCAGTGTGCAGGGAAGTGTGAGCCAGCTACTTCTCGGTGAGAGATAGGAAAGATAGCTGAGCCTACCTTGTTCTCTATTGCCAACCTGGGGGAGGTGCAGGGGTGCCATGTCAGGCTCATCATTGCAACTAAGTACAGTTGCAAAGATACAAACAATCTTTGTATCTCCTAAAGGGCTGAGCCCAGTGTCTTGTTCTTAGGAGTTCCATAAATATTTGGTTCAGTATCTCCCAGGAACCCTAACAGCCCAGGCATTCCAGTTTGTCAAGATAAAGGAGTTGGGGAGGGAATCCATGCTAGCTTCTGGACAGCCTGTTATATATACACGTGTACACATATAGAGAGTGCCAAAAATAGGTATACACATTTTAAGAAAGGAAAAATCTACATTAAAATTATAATACTCAAGTCACATATGACTTCTGCAATTTCAAGAGATACAGATACTACATCTAAGATAACAAACATTATCAGTTGACATCGACTATTACAATTTTAATACAATTTTTTCTTTCTTAAAATGTGTATACATTTTTTAGCACCCACTGCTGACTATCCCTGTTACCCTGGACTGGGTAAGTCAATGCAGCTCAACAAACCAGTATTATTAAGTACTTAAACAAAAAACAGTATGGGAAATAAATAGGTTGTATCCCATCCAGTAGAAGAGACAAGCATAGAGAAAATTAACTACAATGCAGGGAACCCCGTGCAAAATGCCTCCAAGTCACTTGGCTTTTCAAACAGGCCTTAGATTTCTTATCTGTAACACTGAGTGGGATGAATTAGTGCAGAGGGAGACAAACTTTTTTTTGTAAAGGGCCAAACAATAAATATTTTAGACTTTGTCATCCATACCATCTCTGTCACAACTATTCAACTCTGTCCTTGTAGTGTGAAAACAGCTACATAGTGGGAATGGCCATGTGGCATTTTACTAAAAGCAAGAGATTCCCAGGTATTTTCCTACCTGAACAATTTGGAGACATACAATCAGCAGAGAACCATCACTTTCTTACTGAATATTCACCCTGCTGATAGCTGTTGAGTTTCTGAGCTGAAGGACCTTTCCCTTTACTTTTCATTCTGCTCTGAGTATCTAGAATCAGAATGAAGATTTTTTGGGAGGGTTTATAATCAGAATTCATGTAAGAGTATTTTCAGAAAGAAATAAAAAACTTAGTATCGGACATAGACATATAGTGAGTATTTTAGAGCAAGGATGTCTGACCTTATTTTTCTCTGTTCCACATTGGATGAAGAATTGTGTTGGCCCACATATTAAATATACAAACACTAACAAAAATTGATTAGCAAAAAAAAAAAATCTGATCATATTTTTCACAATATCTGACACCACAGATAAGCAAAAATTCAGCATGTGGCCTGGGAGCACAGGTTGGACACCCCTGTTTTAGAGTCTCTCTTTTGATATTGGCTGAAAAAAAATCAAAGCTAAAATTCAAACAACATTGTCAAATTGACATATATTTGAGAACATCTTTTATGACCTCAATGAGGAAATGCTAAATGTTTGTATGGTTATCATTGAGTCTAACTTAGCTCTCTCTGACAGACACTTCATACCTGTTTTTTTTGGCCAAAACTGATAAATTTCTCACCTGCCTCGACCATTTCTGTGTCTATTCCACAGAAAGCCAACTGACAGCAGAGTAGAGGTGCTAGGCTGGCTGAAAAATCTTATTGGTATTGAAGGACAATGAGGCTCTTCTTTCTACAGGACAAGGTTAGCCAGGAAGGATCAGCCACCTGCAGGAGGTGTGTGATTGGCAAGACAGCCCTGTGGAAAGCCAGCAGCAAAAAGGAATACAAAGCAGAGACTAAGCCTAGTGGGGGCCCCTTTGGACCCCATGCCCACATTCTGCTCCCAAGAATACCTCAGAATGCGACACCCTGGGCATTCTGCACAAGAGGCTATATTCTTCCTGACAAGATTTTTCATTAAACCAACCAGCAAGACCCAAGCAGACAAATCTGGTGCCTCCTTGGGGGCTGCTCCTCCCCTTTGTTGTCAGGGTTGACGTTTATCCCAGGGGCTCCTATCAGTGGCCTGTACAGCCGTCTGTCTGCGTGGACACAGGGGGCTGTAGGCAGGAAGAAGCCACCAAGGCCCCTTCTGCTTTGTGGTCCCCATCCATCCTAGGCTCTAAGGAACCCACTATGTTCCCAAAGAGCCATCCTAGCCTGAGCTGAACAGTTCTACCTTTAGCTCCTTGAATAACAGTCAGCTTTCCACCAGTTGTCAGGAAAAGATAGTAAGAGTAGAATTCTCAATTTGAAGGTTTCTTTTCCCCATAAAATTTTCTTAAGCTGTCATTGTTTACCTGCTAGTGGGTACGAGCGTATGACAAAATGGCTGCATAAGAAACAAACAAATATTAACTGAAAATTCAAAACATCTGATCATGCCTAGTCTGACCACTTGTTGTTTTCATGGGTATGTGTAAACTTGTAGTTGAGATTTTACATGCATTTGTACAATATAGTAATATTTTGTCCTAGAGCATATGATGGGATTAGATATGAAATTAGATATTCATGGTGTTCTACAAAGAACAGCCTGATCTCTAGATGCTCTGCCACCCAAATTACTTGGAAACATAAAGCCAACAGAAAACTTTTTAGTGTGGGCATTTGGATGATAAACAAGAAAAACAAATCAAGAAGGTAATTTGAGGGTATGACAAATGCCGTGAAGGAAGTAAACAGGGCATATGATAGAGAGTGGCCTCAAACAGCAAGCTCCCCTTTAGCAAGGGAGAGCAGGGGAGGCCTCTAGGTAAAGACGAGATCAAACAGAGATCTATAGAATGAGAAGGGAAACCATCCCATGCTGCATGGGCAAGAATTCCTGGAAGAAGGAACAGTATTTGCAAAGGCTCAGAGTTGGGGAAAAGCTTGGCATATTGGAAGAAAGAATGGAGTCCAGTGTGGAAGTACCAGGGAGAGTGGTCCAGGCTGCCGCTGGAGAGGAGCAGGAAGCTACTTCCTGCAAGGCCCTGTGCATAGGTAGGATACAGAGTTTGGATTGATTTGCAACTTAAAAGGGGAATGAAGTAAAGAGAGTCCTATTTAAAAGGTCACTCTCTAACTGCTGTGTGAAGAATGTCCCCTTAGAAGGCTGTCTGGGGTACACACACACACACATGCACACAGTGCTAAAAAATGTATGTGCATTTTAAGAAAGGAAAAAGCTGCATTAAAATTGAAATATTCGGCTCAGTGCCTGTGGCTCAATCCGTTAAGGCGCCAGCCACATACACCTAAGGTGGCGGGTTTGAATCCCCAGCCTGGGCCCGCCAAACAACAATGATGGCTGCAACCAAAAAATGGCCGGGCGTTGTGGCGGGCGCCTGTGGTCCCAGCTACTTGGGAGGCGGAGGCAGGAGACTCACTTAAGCCCAGGAGTTGGAGGTTGCTATGAGCTGTGATGCCATTGCACTCTACCCAGGGGGATAGCTTGAGGCTCCGTCTCAACAAAAAAAAAGAAACATCAAATTTACCATCTTAACCAATTACAGTATGCAGTTCAATGGTGTCAAATATATTTACATTGTTGTGAAACAAATCTTACTTTGTACACCTATATATACCTTAGAATTATGATTTGGTGAGTTTTTTTTTTTTTAATTTTTTTTGAGAGAGAGAGAGTCTTACTCTCTTGCCCAAGCTAGAGTGCCATTGTGTCAGTCTAGCTCATAGTGACCTCGAGTTCCTGGATTCAAGTGATCCTCTTGTCTCAGCCTCCCAAGTAGCTGGGACTACAGGTACCAGCTATAGCACCCAGCTAAGATTTATGATATCTTTGTGTTACATGGAAAAGCTGTGGTAAGAATTGTTTCTGGGCGGCACCTGGGGCTCAGTGGGTAGGGCACCGGCCCCATATACCAACGGTGGCAATTTCAAACTGCAAGAAAAAAATAGCCAGGCGTTGTGGCTGGTGCCTGTAGGGAGGCTGAGGCAAGAGAATCACCTAAGCCCAGGAGTTGGGAGGTTGCTGTGAGCAGTGTGATACCACTGTACTCTACTGAGAACAATAAAGTGAGACAGAGTCTCTACCAAAAAAAAAAAAAGAACCGTTTCTGGATTGTTAAACTCTTAAAAAGTACCTGGGCTACCTAGATCTCCAAACTTTGGAGACTTGAAACTGCCAGCAGAGCCTCATTCATTCACAGATGTTAATTAAGCCCTTATTATGGTGGTGGTTCTATATTCTGAGTTCACAGCGGTATAAAAGACAAGATCCCTAAGCAAAGTTAATTAGTGACCTAGAGATTCTATACACATTTTTAGCTTTTTTTTTTCCTTTTGGGATTTCATCACTCCTTCAGGTAGAGCCCCTATGAAATGAAACTGCCATTTCATTCCCAGTACCAGTGAGTTTGATTTGCTGGTTTGGTTAGATTTTCCTTTGAGTATACTCTTTTTTTTTTTAATAGGCTTTTTATATCTGCGACTAGAGATGATACTTCATTCATGAGTCTCAGTTGGATCAGTCACTCCAGGCTCCATTCGCAAGTCTTTAGTGGGCTTTATTCTCCAGTTGTAGCCAATGATCAAAATTCTTTCAACAGGTTTCTAGCTTTATTGTCTAGTTGAGGATAGGGGCAAGTAAGCAAGCAATTATAAAGAAATGTTTAGGTGCTGAGGGAGAGGCAGGTTAGAGTGCTCTAGGTGTACCTGAGTGAGAGGTTCTGGAAAGATTTCCCCTAAGGAGATGGTAGTTATGCAAGCTAAGTTCCAAGAAGTTAAGTGGGTGAAACAGAGGTAGGAAGAGTGTTTCAAATCAAAGGAAGAGCATGCTTAAAATCTTGGGAGATGAAAAAGAACAGTAAAACCTAGGACCTAAAATAAGTTTAGTGTGGCAGAAACTAAAAGTCTTGAGAGTGGTAAGCAGCAGAGAATTTGTTTCATATGATGCTTGAAAAAGTAAGTGGTGATCATCTTGTGCCTTCTCTGATCTTTGCCTTTTGGAGGGTGGCGGGGCAGGGTAGAGTGTTACATGATAAAACAGACATTTGAAAGGATTTCTCTGAAGCAGCATAGAGTAGAGGGAACCAGACTGGTGGCAAGGAAAAAAATTGGGAGCTGTTGTAATAATTCAGCTGAGAGATGATGGCACAGACTGGGGTAATGGCTTAGAGGATGGAGAGATGTAGACAACTTGAACTATTAAGAGAGAATTGATAGGATTTTGGTTGGAAATGAGAACTGAGGAAAGAGGAAGAGTCAAAGTTGGGTGTTGGTGCCAATCTCAGAGACAGATCAAAGTGGGAGGAGGAGTTGTATGGAGGTGAGTCTTGAATGTGTTGGGTTTCTGAGTAGGGTATTCAAAAAGAGCCGGGTAGAAGCAGAGGAAAAGAGGGTGACCTCACAGGAGACTGAAGAAGAGAACAGAAGGGAAGTCACGAAAGCAAAGGCAAGAGATTATTTGAGAAGGAAAGGATGGTCAACACATTAACTGATGCCAAAAGAGTGAGAGAGATAATGCCGAGATTCAAGGGTTAAGAGATTACTGTCACTTTAAAGTGGAGAGCAGAAGTCAGACAGAAGTATATTGAGAGTAAGAGGGAAGAAAGATGAAAGCCTAAAGGTAGCTAGCTCTGGTACATTTCCTCAGAGCTGGAGAAGAGAACTAGAGGGTGCTGCCTGGTATGAAGTGGAGGGAGATACATAGTATCTCATGTATCCAGCGTATTCCAAGTTCTTTGAAGGTAGGATGCTGTCCTCTTTATCTGTGTTACTGAATATTGCATCTGATGTATCTGCTAGAACAAATTCCAGATGATACATTTCCAAGAGGCCAGAAACTATCTCATTGGTTCTTGTACTTAGCACCTCCCACATAATATGCAACAAACGACTGATCATTGAACGGAATCAAAAAAACATGCCATGTTTTCTTCTCTTGCTGAATTCAAAGATAACCTTTTTTTCTTAACAGATTAAGCATATGATGGCTTTCATTGAACAAGAAGCCAATGAAAAAGCAGAAGAAATAGATGCAAAGGTGAGATCAGTTTTCATTTTAAGAATTTATCGAAATTTCATATTGTTTTGCTTTCCTAATTGATATTATTAGTAAAATTAACATCACATTGCATAGGAATAATACATGTCTGTACTTTAATGTTAAATAATAATCAAATAGTCAAAGCCTAGCCCTTGATTGAATTTATAGACAGTAATCCAGATCTTTGAACCTTCCAAACACCTGTAATCCCAACAACTCAGAAGGCTGAGATGGGAAGATCACTTGAGACTGGGGTTCAAGACCAGCCCTAGTAACCTGGCAAGACCTTGTCTCTGAAAATATTTTTTTTTCTTTTTTTGAGACAGAGTCTTAATATGTCGCCCTCGGTAGAGTGCTGTGGCATCACAGCTCACAGTAACCTCAAACTCTTGGGCTTAAGAGATTCTCTTGCCTCACCCTCCCAAGTAGCTAGGACTACAGGCACCTGCCACATTGCCCAACTATTTTTGTGGTGGTTGTTGTCTTTGTTGTTTAGCAGGCCCAGGCTGACTTTGAACCCGCCAGCTGCCAGCGCCCCTCCCCCCCAACTCTACCACCTTTTCCTCCTGTATGTGACTGGCACCCTAACCAGTGAGTTATGGACGCTGAGCCTGGAAATTTTTTTTTTAGAGACAGAGTCTCTTGGTAAGTGCTGTGGTGTCACACTCACAGCAACCTCCAGCTCATGGGCTTAGGCAATTCTCTTGCCTCAGCCTCCCGAGTAGCTGGAACTATGGGCACCCACCACAATGTCTGGTTTTTTTGTTTTTGTTTCTTTTTTTTTTTTTTTTTTAATTGCAGTTGGCCAGGGCTGGGTTCAGACTTGCCACCCTTGGTATATGGGGTGAGGGCACCCTACTCACTGAGCCATAGGTGCCACCCCAAGATTTTTTTATTGAGATAGTCTTACTATTGGGGTTGAGTGCTGTAGTGTCATAGCTCACAGCAACCTCAAACTGTGGGCCTGGGTGATTCTCTTACCTCAGCCTCCCAAGTAGCTGGGGCTACAGGTGCCTGCCACAATGCCTGGCTAGCTTTTTTTTCTATTTGTAGAGAAGGGGTCTCACTTTGTTCAAGCTGGTCTCGAACTCCTGAACTCAGGCAATCACCCGTCTTGGGCTCTTAGAGTATTAGGATTACAGGCATGAGCCACTGCACCTAGCCTCTAAAAAGATTTCTTTTTGAGACAGAATCTCAAGCTATTGCCCTGGGTAGAGTGCAGTGGTATAATAGCTCACAGCAACCTCCAATTCTTGGGCTCAAGTGATCCTCTTACCTCAGTTTTTCTGTTGGTTTTTTTTTTTTTTAAGTAAAGACAGGTTCTCACTTTTTGATCAGGTTGGTCTTGAACCCATGAGCTCAAGCTATCTACCTGCCTCAGCTTCCCTGAGTGCTAGGATTATAGGCATGAGCCACCACACCCAGCCAGATTCTTTTTTTATATTAGCTGCTAATGATGACATGTGCCTATAGTCCTGGCCACTCTGGAGGCTGGAGCAGGAGGATCCCTGAAGCTCAGGAATATGAGGTTGCAGTGTGTTGTGATGACACCACTGTACTTCAGCCTCAGTAGAAGAGCAAAATCCTATCTCTAAAACATTTAATTAAATTAACTACAAAATTCTATGTCCTTTGATTAGCCCACTAATAAGAAAGTGGATTAAATTTAGAATATAGTAATTTTTCTCATGAATCTCCTATCTGATTACATCCTTTCTAACTTTTTTTGTTGGGAGCTATTATCTTTGATTAAATATGTAGTTTTCTGGTTCATTGTTCATCATGAAAATTGCTGGTCTTCCCTTTTGAATAAATTAGAAGTAGTCTTCAAAAATGAGTCATGATAAACTTTTTTTTTTTTTTTGTAGAGACAGAGTCTTACTTTATCATCCTCAGTAGACTGCTATGCGTCACACAGCTCACAGCAAACTCCAGCTCCTGGGCTTAGGTGATTCTCTTGCCTCAACTTCCTGAGTAACTGGGACTACAGGCGCCCGCCACAACGCCTGGCTATTTTTTTGTTGTTGTTGCAGTTTGGCCAGTGCCGGGTTCGAACCCGCCACCCTCGGTATATGGGGCCGGCACCCTACCCACTGAGCCACAGGTGCTGCCCTGTAAATTTTCCATTTTACATATGGAATAAGTGATCAGAAGCAGGTACTCCTGGTCACTACCTGCTTCAAGTAAAATTGTTCATCAAAATCTGAATTAATGGCTCGGCACCTGTGGCTCAAGTGGCTGAGGCACTTAAGGTGGCAGGTTCAAATCCAGCCCGGGCCTGCCAAAAAACAACAATGACAGCTGCAACTGAAAAATAGCCAGGCACTGTGGCGGATGCCTGTGGTCCCAGCTACTTGGGAGGCTGAGGCAGGAGACTCGCTTGAACCCAGGAGTTGGAGGTTGCTGTGAGCTGTGATGCCACAGCACTCTACCCAGGGCAACAGCTTGAGGCTATGTCTCAAAAAAAAAAAACTTAATGGTAATTCTGTAATCTCTTTTTTTTTTTATTGAGGG
>CAUYQV010036237.1:0-13209 GCA_963574575.1 Galagoides demidoff | reverse complement strand
GTCTGGTGAATTTTTCATTTCAATTATTGTAAATTTAAACTTCAGAGTTTCCATTTGGTTCTTTTTAATAGTCTGTATCTCTTTATTTATACCCTCAATTTGATGTGATGTATCATCTTATTTTCCTTTACTCATTTAAGCATGATTTCCTGTAGTTCTTTGTTCATATTTATATTGTCTAATTTGGGAGCTTTGTCTTCCTTTTTTTTTTTTTTTTTTTTGAGACAGAGCCTCAAGCTGTCCACCTGGGTAGAATGCCGTGGCATCACAGCTCACAGCAACCTCTAACTCCTGGGCTCAAGCGAGTCTCCTGCCTCCACCTCCCAAGTAGCTGGGACCACAGGCGCCCACCACAACACCTGGCTATTTTTTGGTTGCAGCCATCATTGTTGTTTGGTGGGCCTGGGCTAGATTCAAACCCGCCACCTTAGGTGTATGTGGCTGGCGCCTTAGCCACTTGAGCCACAGGCACCGAGCCTGGAGCTCTGTCTTCTAAATCTCACATTTTGTCAAAATCAAAGGTAGTTTTTGGTGCTTGTTTTTGTATATGAATCCTACTTTCCTTTTTTTGCACAAAAATTTGTAAAAAATTTTTTAGTCAGAAATATTACATTTTAGATTGAGCATCCCAAATCCAAGAGTCTAAAATCTAAAATGCTCCAAAACTGGAAACGTTCTGAGTGCTGCCATGTTGCTCAGAGAAAATGCTCACTGAAGCATTTTAGATTTTGAATTTTCAGATTTGGGATACTCAACTAGTAAGTACAATGCAAATATTTAAAAATCTGAAAAAAATAAAAAATTTAAAATATTTCTGGTTTCAAGCATTTCCAATAAAGAATAAGAGACATTCAACCTATAATGTATTGTAGCAACTCTGACTGGTAGTGCCCCTCTCCCCAGGGCTTGTTATTGTTAATTGCTTATTCCCCCCACCTTTTTTTTTGCTTCTTTGTTTAATGACCGATTGGATTATCTTAGTGGAGTTTCCCTCCCACACAGTGTTAAGACTCTGACATTGCTCCTCTTTAGGACCGTCCACAGTTACCCGAGGATGATAGTGCTTTCGTCTGAGCTCTTTTTGACAGTCTTCTTTTCCTTACCACATCCAGTCATCAAGCACCACTAATTCTGGGCTAATTGGTCTCTTGTTTTCAACAATGCCACAGGGCAGAAATTTCTTCCCACACCAAACCAATCAAATTTGGGTTCCTTTGAAGGGGTAGTTGCTGGGTTAGTGTTCAAGATTTCTTCTGGTCTTAGGTAGGCTTCTCCCGTAGTCTTCTGCCAAGCTATCTCAGGGATAGTTTATAGTTTAGTCTTTTTGTGTAATGATTCCACCAGTATCCTTTCAATTTTATCCCAACCTCCATTGTTCTAGAGAGCATCCGTAGGCTTGAACACTTCTACCCTCTGTTAGAAATAAAGTCAGTTACTCTGCAAAGACATAAAGAACTATGTTTACAGGCTGCTTCTCCCACTCAGACAAAATCTCCAAGCCAGAGGCATAATAATGTTGTACTTCTCTCAGTCATATTCCCAATCTAGGCACTGAGTAATCCATGGATGTGACTTCTCAGCTTACCTCTGTCACTGAGGAGCTTGGGAACTGGGACAACAGTGATGCTGTGCCCAATGTCAAGCCCCAGTTCCCTCATTAAGGGCTGAGTGGAAGAGGGTAGCCCCTACCTTTTGGCTGTACTCACCTGGAACAGCTACCTTCAGCAACAGGTAGCTGGGCAAAGCAAGACAAATGATGTCTTACCCTTCCCAGGAATATAGCCCTCTAACTGGGAGTAGAGAGGAGGTGGGAGCCTTGTGATCTGTGCTGTATCAGTCTGTAGTGATTCGTATCTTGCTACGCTGGGAGCAGGAAGGGAAGGGGAGGGTTTGGGTTTAAATACTACAAACTCTTGCTATTCTTACTGACCTCTACTAAATGCTCTTGAATAAATGTTTCTTCATTTGCAGTTGGTGGTAGAGGGGACTGGTTGAGAAGACAAGCTTTACAAACTGACTGAGGGGGGGGATTCAAATCCTGGTTATGTATGTGATTGTGGCAAGTTACTTAACCCTTTTGTGCCTAATTACCTTATCTGCAGATTAGAGATAAAATTAAGAACTTACCTAGGAAGAATATTGAGAGGAATAAAGGAGTTGATGTACATGAAGCAAGCCCTCTGTCAGTAGGAACTGCGATTATGAGGGTAAGATGCATTAAGAGAAAATTCACAGAATATGTGTCAGGGAGGAGCAGCTGGTGGAGGAGTCTTGTCTGGGCTTATCCTGGGAGCATGGGATTCTGAGAGTCAAATGAAAGCATCATGTCTAATATCCCAGTGATACACTGAGGCTCAAATACTGACAAATGAAGGCAGATGTTAGGTCTGCAGGGGCCAAGGTCAGGGCTTGAGATTGACAGGAAAGAGCCTAGAGTTTAGAGTGGAGCTGAGGTGAAAGTACAGGCAAGGGCTGGGGGCCCACCTTTGTGGGCACTAGGTTTGTGGTATGTGGGTGAGTTAGGCCAGTTAGGATGGAGCAAGCAGGACACAGGATAAACATGAATAAAGGAGGCATAGCAGAACTCCTATTGCAGTATTCCAGAAGGTAACAATCAACTTAATTTATTACTTTTAGTGCTTTATAATGAAAGAGAACTCTAGACAAGTGACAGTCATGAATTTACAAACAATATTGCAAAATCCATAAATTACAACTTTTGCTGGATTTCAACTCTTCACATTTGCAAGATGGTTAGCTTGTCAAAATATGCTCACATCTACTAACTCGTTGGTTACTCCAAGCATCACTTTCCTATAGGTGAAGACACAGCTGCACACAGAGGTGGAATGTCACCAATGTCCACAGCCAGGAGGAGGGAAGTACAGCCTCCTGACCTCCAGCTCCCCTCTACTGGGCCACACAGTCAAATAAATGCATGACCTTCGGCCAGCAGAGTCACCATGGAGCATGGGCAGGAACTTGTGGGCTCTACTAGAGTAACAATCACCATCTAAATGTGAAACAGATACCTTTTCTAATCCTGCAGAACCTCGGAGAAAGAAATTCCATTCAGCATCAGTTAGGTTTCCTTGCTGACGCATGATCTCAACACAGAGCATAAAGCTGTAGATGAGTTTATGTTGTTCAAAAAGTCCTCTTGAAATGTTGACATAAGCTGTTAGGAGAGTTTGTTCCAGCAGTATGTTCAGGCGCTCTTGTAGATCTTCTTTCTTTACAGAACTTTCAATGGTCGTATTGAACAACTGTGTGAAAAAAAGCACCTATCAATATCTCCAATTTAATTCATTCTCTGGGGACAAAAAAGAACTCCTCCTTGTCTCACCCCTACTCCCTGCCTATTCTGCAAGGGAAGAGCAGCACAGGTGGTAAATTCAGAGCATCCTCACTCAACGTGGTTGGTAGGTTCTTGGAAACTGCAACTTCAAATGGAATGATGTAAAGAAGGTCCCTGAATGATGTTGTATTCAACATTGTTTCATTCTAGCATTGATGAAGAAAAAACTGGTTTCAGTATATGTCACTTCACTTAAAGTTACAGTTTCCAAGAACCTATCAACAATATTCAGTGAGGGCTAACTGTGCTGTCCTATGAAATAATCTAGAATTAATCCCAAATTATATTCTGTACTCCCCTTTCTCCTCCATGTTTTAGAAATGGAACAATGCCCAACTCTCAACATATTCAAAAGGCATTATCTTGATGTGAGACATTAAACTTGGGAAAATGAAGGTGAGCTAGCAAGATGAGTTTTTTCATACCCTCAACCACAAGGCAAAATATTGCACTCTTCTTAGCACTTTCCCAGGATAATTCTTAGGGTACTGAAAGAATGTGTTAAAATATTTCTCAAAATCTAAGAGAAACAGATTTTAAAGGAGGCTTCCACCTTGTTTCCTACCTGGGAACTTTTTTTTTTTTTGAGACTGTGTCTTGTTTTGTTGCCCTGGGTAGAGTGCCAAGGACTCAGCCTAGCTCACAGCAACCTTGGAACAACTGGGCTCAAGTTCTCCTCCTGCCTCAGCCTCCTGAGTAGCTGGGACTACAGGTACCTGCCACTATTCCTGGCTAATTTTTCTATTTTTAGTAGAGATGGTGTCTTGCTTTGCTCAGGCTGGTCCTGAACTTCTGAGTTCAAGCAATCATCCTACCTTGGCTTCCCAGAATGCTAGGATTACAGGTATGAACCTTCATACCTGGGTACTACCTGGGAATTTTGAGAGCTGATCTACTCCAAAGGTGCTCTACATGACAAGAACACTGGGAAGGCAGTAGAGATGGTGGCAGTGAAGATTAGGAATTAGAGGGTTAGATGTAGTCCTACCTGTTTCCTGTAACTTCTAAGTGGCATGGAAGGAGGACTTCAAAACTCCCAAGGACCACAAGCTGTGAGAGGAAACTAAACTCATGGACCTGCCTAGAAGTCATGGGTCAAGAGAATCTTGCAATAGAGGCTGCAGGGAAGTCCTACCAGGGTTGAGAGGGCCTATGACTGTTGTTTCAGGATCTATAGCCTAAGGGGACAGAGGTAGGAGATAATGTACTCCTCTTGATCCCTCTTCCCTGGAATCAAGATACATTGCTCAAGGGGAGATTACAGATCAAAAAAATTGGAAGCTAGAAGCTAGATGAAGACCAAGACAGATCAAGGGCAAGAAGTGAACCTCACTCCTTAGCAATACTGGTCTGCAACTATGGAAGCCTCTCTTTCATCTGCCTCCTCTTCCAACAGGATGGAGAACAAAGGGAAAATAGCCCAACTGGGTCAGTCTCCTAACCAGAAGAGATAGGTCTCCATTCCCTTGATTAAAAGGGTTTAGAAGAAGCATATAATTATTGTAGAGAATTGGGGAAGTCCTTGTTAATTCTCCTGAAATTATTGTTGACAAAGGGCAGTAGGGGTTGTTTTAACATACTCAGGAGGAAAGAGGGTCCAACTTTCTTTAACAACCTGACACAAAGCAGGGAGGTTAAAAGCCAGTGAAGATGTGATAAGTTTGGTACCAAAATAAAACAGAGCAAATGCAAAACAGAGCAAATTCTCCAAATGCCCTAGAAAATTACATAGTGAAAAGGAATTATGGATGGATTTGGTCGAGGGTGTCCTGGCCAGGGCTGTCTTCTACAGATATGTTTGGGGAGTCTGGTTTTTCTTCTAAGCCACAAAACTCCAGAGCTTTGATGACTTATCCTATATCCTATTTTTTTTTTTTGTCTCAGCCCAAGATATTTTTAGAACATCTTCACTTTCATTTCTTATAGGAGATTTTAAAACCTTGAAAAGCACAGATTCTAAAATGCCTAGGATGAGAAAAATGTTACCATAGTCATTTAGGTGGTGTTAAAGGATTTACTAATCTTTACTTTGCTTGGCTTAATACCTGCCAATTAAAGGAAGGCAGCAGAGATGTGAGAACTCAAAAGTCCTGCCTCTAGGAACTGAGATTTGATCACCGTACAAATGACTTCTAAAGGCTGCTAAAGCAAAAGCACATCTTGTTGAAAGAGAGCTGACGTACACCTAAATGACATGACTAATTTCTCTTAATCCTTTGTTTCTATTCTCTCCAGTAGCTGTAATTGCTACTGGACCCCCCAATATGTCACGAATCCTAAAAGACTTCTAGTGGAAAAACCAGGCTTGGTCTAGTGTCATATAAGAATTGCTTGGGCCATGTGCAGTGGGTCATGCCTATAATCCTAGCACCATGGGAGGCTAATGTGGGTGGACTGCTTGAGCTCATGAGTTTGAGACCAGTCTGAGCAAGAGTGAGACCTCATCTCTAAAAAATAGTGGGGCATTGCATGCAGCGAGTGTCTGTAGTCCCAGATACTTGGGAGGCCAAGGCAAGAGGATTGCTTAAGCCCAAAAGTTTGAGGTTGCTGTGAGCTATGACGCCACATACTCTACCAAGGGTAAACTCAGTTAAAACTCTGGTTAAAAAAAAAAAAGAATGAAAGAATTGCTTGAATGTTACAGAGGGATCAAAATAGAGTCTTCAGTCATAAAACACTCCATGAAGTGTGATATGGTGCTAGACGCCATGGTGGATATGAAATGGGTGAGGTTTCATTTCTACCTTCTAGGACTCCAACAGAAAGGAGAAACCCACCACCCAAGACAATGCTGGGTAACACTGTGCCAGTGCCATATGAGGCATTATCAACTGTGCTGAAACTATTTGCTACTTTGTTTGCTACTTTGTTACTTTGTATAAAAGATTGCTGAAACTGTTTGCTACTTTGTTTCCTTTTGAGGGATGGAGTCTAAATCCCCACCTCTCAACTTAGGTTGTCCTTAGTGACTTGATTATCAACAGACTATAGCAGAAGTGATGTTGCTTGACACTTAAGGCTAAGTCAGAAGAAGGCTTGCCTCTTCCACCTTGGTTCCTTTCAGTGTTGGTTTTGGGGAGATGCCCTATAATGAGAAGCCCTTGAAGTGAACAGAGGGTCTACTGGTGATGCTTGGTAAGACTTGCTGTGTAATGAGTGATACAAACTTGGTCACCCCTTGAAGTCTTTAGCAAAATTGACATTTCTTGTTTTAGCTTTGTGACACTGAATTTGCTTTTGGAAGATAATGAAATGCTACAAAGAGGACGAGGGGTGACAACATCCTATTCCCAAGAGAATGATAAAATTTAACTCTGAAATAAATAAAAGAAAATCTCACAGTGCTAGGGTAAAAGTGGGAAAGGAACAAAAGAAAGAGATCCCTCTGAGTCAAAGGCAGGGGTCAAGGGAGGAAGTAAGGATGTTGTACAAAAAGTTCTGAAGAAAAAAAAAGATAGATAAAGCTCTGTCAGAGACTTGAGATCCAACACAGAAAACAGTAACATTGGAAAGGAAGCTGAAATACTGGAGACAGTATAAATAAATAGCATGGAACTGTGATTCTGAAAAGAATATGAGGAAGACAGGCAAGAGGGAAAGCAGTTGGTCAAGGAAGCCGGGAGAAAATGAAACTTGCAAAGCAGCTTTCTTTCTTCCCTCTACAGGGTGTTCTGGGCACACTGGGCAATTGAATTTTAGGAGCCATGGTGGTTGGAGCTGCTCTTGAGCCATAGGTCTGGACCCAACCTCCTGTAGGACTATTGAACCTATACTAGACTTGTGGCTTATCTGAAGCAAGAAGTAAGTCAACAGGGTGTAAAAGGAAGTCAAAGAGATCAATCTCACAACATCATCATCATCATCATCAACAACAACAACATGCTTACCTGTTTAAAATACTTCAGTGAGTACTGGTACATAGGATCTATTTCTGAGAGGCTTGCAATGACAAAGTACATAACAGAGCCTTGAGTGGCTACTGGCCGATACTTCTCACGTGCCACATTGATCATCTCTTCAGTGGACTCTGCTTCCTTCAGCCTGATTTTAATGGCACCGGAAGTGATCTGATGAAACACACAACAACAAATTCTTAGAGATCTGCTTCAGTAGTGGGATTTTTGGAATGTATCCAGTTAGGTCTAGGAAAGAAATAAGGATAGAATGAGTTAATGATTATAATAAGGATATCCCCAAATGGAATGACTGAGTCTCAGGACTCAGTGACCTGCTTGTGACTGAGCTGACCTCCTTTCTTTCCAGAGTTAGGACAGGGCAGAGAGAAAGAGGCAATACAAGTAGCTCTGAATAAACTGAAGGAGTACTTCTCTGAGACCTGATTTGTGTTACGCCTGAAAAGGAAACACTAACATACTATGTTCCCTAGCTTCCTCACGAGCAGCCCAAGGGCCATAATGAAAGAAGGTGTGAAGGGAGAAGGGGTATCCAGGAAAATACCAAAAGGGAGCAGAGAGAAGCTGGAAGGACATGATACCACGTGGCACCCTGGACTAACCCTGGCACACATGACTAATATTGTTCTTTGTCTAGAATTCCCAGGTGTAGACACATGGAAACCTGAAGACAAAAGTTGCTGTTTGTGAACAGTTATAAACCTAAGTGAGTCTGAGAAGTGTTCAAGGTTCTTTTGGTTTTCTACATTTTGGGTTTGTGGATCTGGGGAGTCTTTGGCCAATGGGCTTTCCAAGATTCTCCCTTGTGACTCTGCGTTTCTCTATTTCTGTCTATCCCTGCCTCTTCCTCCACCTCTCACCATCTTTCAGCAGTGATTATCTCTAGATTGAGAGATCCTTTGTTTCTAGAAAGTCAAAGGGTCTAGGGCAGGTGCCATGAAAATCATCACGGGAACTGGCTACTCAGTATTCTTTCCATTGGAGGGAGAGCTAAAGGGAACCAGCAAGTTTCTGTCTAGACTAGGGCTTCCCAACAGAAATATGATGCAAATCACATACATAATCATTACTTTTATAAATTTACTAAAAATAAAAAGAAATAAGTGAAACTAATTTTAACAACATATTTTGTTTAACCCAATATAACTAAAATAAATCAATGTAAATATATATATAAGTTCCTGAGATTTTTATTTATTTAATTTTTTGTTTAGATTAAACCTTTGAAATGTGATGTGTATTTTACACTAACAATACATCTTAATTCAGTGTAGCCACGTTCCAAATGTTTAATAGTTACATATGTCTAGTAGCTACCTACCATATTGAAGAGTCTGAGTCTAGACAGTCTACCCCAACCCACCAGGAAAGGGAGGGGAGGGATTCAGTGCAGAGGCTGTGTTTAGGAGTCAGAAGTTTCAAACTCTCCTTGTAGTGACTACTTAGGAACCTGGGGTGGGGATGGGATGGAATACAGGGTAGAGTTAAGTGGGAAAACACAGCCTCAATTCTGGACTCAACTAAAGCTTTTGCATGTGAGTAAAAAAAAGGCATTTGGTATGAGAACCACTCACGGAGACCCACTGGCAAAGAATTCTTTATTCCTTATGGTGCATAAGGCACTGATAATGTAAGAACCCAGAACTAAAGAGAAAGGAAAGCAGATGACTTTCTTCTTTTTGCCAGAGAATACACCTCAGTTGAGTTTGGCGACCACTTATAAACATTATGCCATAGACACTTGGGGCTTCAGTGGTAGTTAGAGAATATGAGACACGTTTTTCAGTAAGCGTACCAGAAGTTGAGAGGAGTATATAATATAGGCAAAAGGTAGCAGGAAATGCCACTAAGAGTCATCGGTTCTCTCTCTTCTCTGGAGAAAAAATGTCTCCAAGACAATACCTTGCAAACAAATAAAAAAACCAACTTGCAGATAAAGATGGCAGTCATCACATGTGTATCTACCTTCACTCCCTATTGAAACTACAATAAAATAACAGGAAAGGGGTTTAAAAACAGGGTAAACCCACAAACATGGCAGAAATAGGAGAGAAAATATCAACAAGCTGGAAAGTAGACAGAAAGGTAGTAATGGCATGGCAGAGCTACCAAAATAAATTTTTAAGCTGGCAAAAGAGGAAACCCAAGAACTTCCCCAGTTTATAAAATAGAGTCCTTCTTAAAGGGTTAGGAATTAGTCTCAACAAACACTGCTGGGAGTGGGAAAGATCTAACATAAGAATTGGCTATAAGACCCCCAGGTTATATGCCCCACATCACCCCCTCTCAGGGGACTACTCCTTTCCCACTCTGCAGAATGATAGATGTTTCCTATTGGAGAAAGAGTGGTTTTTTGATGGAAAGAAAGAAGTCGAGAGCCAGGTTCCATACTGAAACAGTGATTGGGTGGATGCTGAGGACCTACCCTCCTTCTTCTCAGCCCCTAAATACTTGCAGCCAGATCTCTACTCTTAGGTAATGTCAACTTGAATGTCTGGCTATGATCAGGATATAATTATAGTGGGAGACCAAAGGCTAGGAAGGGATGTGTATATATGTGTGTCAGAGGTACGGACACAGTTAAGATGTGAAATGAGTGCAGTTGCCTCTATGAAAGGAGCCATGGGTGGTTGTTGGGATAGAAAGCAAGGAATGCTGTTTCTTACGAGCTTCATAGAAATATTTCATTCTTTAAACAGTTTGCATGTAAAACACTGCTAAAACCTAAAAGCAAATGGGTTAAATGGGTTAACAACCAACTGCCAGGAATGAAAAACCCAAAGAAAAATGAATGAAAGGAGGTTAAAGAGATCTGTGAAGAAACAAGCAAAAATGAGAGGGAAAAGAAGTGGGGGACCCAGAATTGCTAATTTATTATTGCCTCACTACAGTGATCACAAGGGAATGTAGGACATAAAACTCTTGGGAACCATTTTTAATGTAAACAGAGGCAAATAGTATGACCTTATATGTTCCTTGCCTAATAAAATCAAATGGATTGTTTAGCAAATTATTTTCTATCTCTCACAAATGGATGAAAACCATTTTGTTAGGGATGTTTCTAGTATACCCTTCATGATGGTTTTACTCTGAGAATTAATTTACTGATGAATTATAAATTTATCTTACTATCAATACATTTTATTGAACACCAACTGTGTAACCACCATGCTCAACCCTTGGAGAAGGAATATCAAAATGAATTATTTATAGATTCCTACTGCACAGAACTTAACAACCTAACAAGAGATAAGACATATAAATGGATAACTATGACATAAAATAAACAGTGACAAGTGCTAGAACAGAGATTCAGATAAAGAGCTATAGAAGGAAGAAGAGATTAATTCCAGTTGGAAACACAGGGAGATTTCTTGGGGAAGAAAAACAAGGGCAGGGGCCCCAGGTCTCCATCCAGGTACTACCCACTTTCATTCTGTCCCAACTGATTGCTCGCACCTGGGAGGAGGGTATTTCCTATCAATCTACCAGTTAGACTTAGCCAGCCAATGGCAGAAGGATGTAGAAAACTCTCTAGCTCCTGGGCCTAGCAATAGGTGCAAAAGAGTCCTAAAGGTGACCTACAACAGCCTTAAGACTAATTATCATGTCATTAGTTTAAATCTATATGTGGTCCACACTGCACCAATGGGCTCTCAGAGGCTCATCAGAGGTCCGTATGCGTAGTTAGACTTTGGTTCCAAGGTGACCTCTGAATCATGAGGTAGGCCCAACCCAGACAGTATAAAATAGTAGTGCCGGCCATAACCCAGCCCTCTGCCTACTGCTGTGAGAGTGGAGGCCTGCTCTCTGTCTGTTGTTAATGCATTTTGCTTTGTAAACTTTCTTACTCTATAAACCTATCTTTCTGTTTCTCAATAACTTTTGTTTAACACTTGCCTTACTTTGGGGTGTCTAGTCATTTTCAACCAAGAGTGCTCTAAGAACTGAGGGCAGCTGCCTGAAACCCTGACATTTTAGGATGCAGGAAGCTACCTTGAAACCCAACATGTGGAAGCCCAAGGTATTCCCCATTCTTGCTTTAAAAGCTGTTGCAGCACCTGCAAAGGCTATAACTCTAATTTTTGAAGTAACACTCTTTCTATAATTACTTAAAATATCTTATTTGCCTTTGAATCCTGGAGTGTGTCAATAAGTTCTTCATTGTCCAGAATATTCCCTTCAGATGTAAAGAGCATTTTCAGGATTTTGTCTTCAATATTTTTCAGCTGGTTTTTATCAGTGTTGATCCTCACAATGAGCTTGACTCTTTGTTCTTCCAATTCAGGTTTTTCAAGTCGTACCACATCACTAGAACAAAAGTTGAAACAAAAGTTGATTCTATTTTTCTTTCGTTGTTTGTAGTTGTTCTTATTCTGAATACTTGTTAGCTGAGTATTAATACTACTAGCCAAATCCAAACACAGTGTCTCTTTTGCCAAGTTTACACCTTGGCTTTACACTGAACCACACGTCAGTTCTGATTCTCTATCTTTGTTTCAGAGACCTGTACCCTACCACAGTACCCCAAACCTTCTGCTCATCACTTAGGAAAACCTGCTTAGGGCCTGATCTCTCTAGTCATCCAATTTCTGTCTATTATGCTCGTCAAGCTGAAAATGGTGCCTGAAATATGATTTTTGTACCAACATGGGAGATTCTGAAATCCTAATATCTCCATAAACCAATTCTTAGTTGCATTTGAAAAAGGGACCTTAACTCAAGGTTCACCTTTGTCTAAACGTGTGAACTTTCACCATCTTTCACTCACTTTCACTTCTTCTTTCACAATTTGTTCCCAGCCTCTGTTTGCAGAAGCTAGTCTTACACAGATTATGTCTTTTAATCCTTTGTATGCTCTGGTGAGGTGGGCACTGTTGTTATCATTGTCAGGTTGCAGATGAGCAAACAGACCAGCTATGAGGGGCACCTGGATCTGCTGATGCCAGTGTACCAACTATTATGTTGCCTTATGTAAGAATTCATCATTTATTTTTATGTACATACTGAATTTAGACACCTTAGGATTATTATATGAAGAATATAAGAAATCATTACCTCAAATTCAATTGTTCAAGAAAAATTTTCAGAAGAGTTTAAAGAACTGTTAAGATATAGTTCAGGAAACAGCATGACAGAAGCATGAATTAAATTAGGCAGTTAGGAATCCAAAGGGGCTGCCAAGAAAGTCTGCAAGGATGAGTTAAAATTTCTGGAAGAAGAAAAAAAGACAGAAGGAGATGGGCTGTCGGGTTGGTTGAATGGAATTTCTTGAACCTGAAAAAAAGAGCCTCAAGCTATCCCCCTGAGTAGAGTGCTATGGCATCACAGCTCACAGCAAAAAAACCCCCCTCTCCCAGAGGGACTGAAGCATTATGGCTGACAGTCTCCAGAAGGCAGGGAGGTGAACTGTGGTGCTCAAGATCATGAGGATCTGGAGGAAATCATGAGGAGTACTTGAATGCAACAATCATCGTTATCTGTCTAGAAGCTCTGCAGAGCGGAGGACAACTGGATAGGTGATGGTTTGTCAGAACATGAGCAGACTGAACTCCATCCTCACTCTATTCCCTTTCCAGTGTCATCAGTCTAGGAGAAATAGCAGGGGGATTCCTCACCCTGTTGCTGAATCTCAGCATTTCCCTGCTTTTATCAGGGAATTCTCCTTCTTGTTCCTGGCAGCCTAACCTGCTGACAGCTTAGTGACACAGCCAAACTAACTATGCATAGGAATAAACTGGTATGCAAAATACTCCTGAGAACATGTCCACAAAATGTGGTGAGATACTCTTTAATTTGAAAGAAGTTAACCTAACAGAAGTTAAGCAGGTTGGCAGCTGGTGGAATAATTACTAAAAGAAACAAGAGAGTGAGAAGGAGGGAGGGTAAGGACAAGAAAAAAAAATAGTGACTAATTCTCACATAAATTGGATTCGA
>CAUYQV010036235.1:0-11823 GCA_963574575.1 Galagoides demidoff | reverse complement strand
ATGGCATCACAGCTCATAGCAACCTCCAACTCCTGGGCTCAAGCGAGTCTCCTGCCTCCGCCTCCCAAGCAGCTGGGACTACAGGCGCCCGCCACAACGCCCGGCCATTTTTTGGTTGCAGCCGTCATTGTTGTTTGGCAGGCCCAGGCTAGGGATTTGAACCCGCCACCTTAGGTGTACATGGCTGGCGCCTTAGCTGATTGAGCCACAGGTGCCAAGCCGGGATCTGGTCCTTTTTTAAAAAAAATTAAAATAGAATCTTTCTGGATCTTGCAGTCAGTGGTGGTAAAAGGGACACTATAAACCCACACTCAACTCAGAACCTTTTCTTGTGTTTGTCATGGGCTGGATTGTGTCTTCCAAAGTCCTTCTATTAGAATCCTAACTCAGTACCTCAGAACGCAACCTTGTCTGGAAATATGGTTAGATGGGGTTCAGGGGGTGAGTAAGGTGGGCGGCAGGCCTCTGATCCAGCATGTCCTTAGAAGAGGGGGAAATGTGGGTGCAGACACACTCACGGGGAGAGCGGCCTGGGAAGTTCCCGGTGGTCCCTGACCAGGTCCCACCTCAAAGGTGTGGCTTCCCGCTCTGCCCCTGAGGTGTGAACAGGAGCCATCACAGGGGAGGTGTCAGTCATGACCCAGACCTGTTACTCTACGCAGATGGCAAAGTAACTCAGTAGGGCTTACTAGACTTCTAGGAATAATTAAGACCCTATGACTCTCTGTGACTTTTTAAAAAATTGTTTTTATTAGTCTCAACTTAAAGAGAAAAACATAACCATCCGGGGAGCATTTTTCTTCTCTCTCCGTGAGCACATTACAGTGTGCAGGACCCAGACGTCAGCTTCACAAGGTTCTTAGTCAGGACACTCCCGGCAGGGTTTGCCATAAACATTCTTCAGGAGACAGGAATGCTGTACTTGTGGCTTTTATGCTTCCAGAGTTCAGCACCTGCTCAAATGCTCCTCAGTCATCCTGTGGGCCCCGCAGACGAGCTCTTTCTTGGTGGCCTGAAGCTCCCGCGACTGCTGGTTTACTACAGCTGTTCAGCCCAGTAAAGCCCAGTGCAAAATTTCTCAAAAAAATTGTTTTTGTAACTCATCTCAAAGCATCTCAGAGAATACCTTAGAGGCAGTTACATCGAGCAGGGCGTGACTGAGCACAGGGAGGCCCCGAGCACCTGACCAGTGTGTACTGAACAGCTGAACGGCCATTTTGTGTGCTTCAGGAAATAAGATACCAGTCTGACCCAGGAGCCAGAGAAAACAATCAAAAACCACGGCTTGCCCCAGGGATTTCGCAGGTTTCCCTCTCAGAGGGCCTGGGTGTCTCAGCACTTGCAGTCAGCAGGAAGATGCTTTTAGCTGCTATGTGGCCTCTGTTCAAAGTTTTCTTCACTTTCTCTTTCTGCCATGCTCCCAGCTCTGGGTCAGGTGGCCAGCCCGTTCAGGTGCAGTAAACAGGTTTGAATTGAGCCATGAAATTATTCTAGGGCCCTTTGCCCTTCTGAACAGAGGGCAAGCCTGAAAGCAGCATGGTGTGCTACTGAGAAACAGCTTGTGTGGCAGACAGAAGCCCCTGGAAAACTGACTCTCCTTTAATCAGGTGCCTGTAATCCTCCCTAGAGAGGGCTCCTGCCCAGAGGGCTTGAAGAATGAATTAATTGTTATGAGAAAAGAAGTTTGCAGAGGGCCAGGGTATACACAACTGCAGCCGGCACCTCTGATCCTCTCACGATCTCCCCTCTGCTCATCATCCTGTGGGGCTGTGGGGCTCTCCCGACACCAGAGGCCCAGGAGAGCAGGTGTACAGGCAGAGAGACTGACCTCCAGTGTGAAATCAGGGCTTTGTAGCTTGATGCTTGTGGATGTGGGCCCCAGAGCCACAGGGCTTGGGTTCACTTCCCAACCCCACCACTCACGTGCTGAGCAGCTTCAGGAAGGTCACTTAAATCTGTAAGTCTCAGTTTCCCCAGCTGCCACACAGGGATGATAAGAATGGCCCACCTTATAAGACTTTTTTTTTTTTAGACAGAGTCTCACTCTGTCACCCTGGGTAGAGTGCAGTGGCCTCAGCCTACCTCATAGCAACTTCAAACTCCTGGGCTCAAGTGATCTCCAGAGCAGCTGGGACTATAGGTGCCCACCACAACACCCAGCTAATTTTTCTATTTTTAGCAGAGGTGGGGTCTTGTTCTTGCTCAGGCTGGTCTTGAACTCCTGAGCACAAGCAATCCTCCCACCCAGCCTCCCGGAGTGCTAGGATTAGACATGAGCCACTGTGCACAGCTGACTGTATAAGAGTTTTAAAGGGGTAAGAAGTACTTCAGTCCTCTGATGAGAACTGCAGACACCAACCACATGTTAGAAAATGCCAGTAAAGACAGATACTAAGTTGCATGTGGTCTAATAAACATGTTTGCATTTTGGAGTCCTCAGACAGAAGGAATTTCCATGCGTGTGGGAACCCTGTGCCATTTGGGGCACTCGGGGCGCTTCCTCAGACCCCATCATTTCCTCCATTCCTGTGACGAACTCACTGGTTCCCTGGGCCCCCATTCCTCTTTCTCCCACCTCTTTTCTCACAGAGGTGGACATGGGCATTGTTGGGAGCAGTTAGAGCAGAACGGTTCCATAATTTTTTAATGCAGCCTGAGCCTAAGTCATCTCTTTAAATTAGCACATGGCACTGTTGTCAGGCTAAACACGAGACCCACTGAGATCCAGGGAACCCTGTTCTCATCCGAGCGGACAGCTGGCCCCTTCTAGAGCCCATCTGTAGGGTATTTGTCACCCTCAAGGCTACTGGCATCTGGTTCCCCTTTCTCAGGCACACCTGCAGGTATTTTTGCCACAGTGTGTCAGTATCCAAGCCTTCCCAGCATTTAAAAGTATCACAAAATGCTTTGCTCCCTCTTGTCAGTTCTGGCCTTTGGTCTTCAGTTCCTTCTTGACTGTTTGCTCATCCTGCGGGTTTGACAGAGAGGGCAGGTAGCGGGGAGGGGCTTGGGAGGCCCCCGGGGCCCGGCAGCTCTGTCCCTTTTCTCTTACAGGACATATTTTTTTTTAAGCTCTTTTTCTTGATCTGAGCACTTTTACACATTCAGAGTATTTGGGCTTTCACCTTCAGGACTTTGTTCTTATGGGCCTTACCGTGTGTCATTTTGGCACCACTGTCCCCAAGAATCCCTTCAGCCTGGCCCATTTGCTCTCCTAGCCCATGGCCAACTCAGAGATGACAACAGCCCTTGGGAAATGAACCCTTCAGTACCCACCCACAGCCCAGCACCCTCCAGACTGTCCTTCACCTCTGGCTGCTGCTCCAGAGGATGAAGTGGCCTTTCCTCTGCAGCCCCTCCTAGGCACAGGCGTCCCCTCCCCTGGGCTCCCAGCTCTTGCTGCCAAGTGCCCTGGGCACATCAGCCCTGCATGCCTGCCTCATCACGTGCTCGGGAGCCCAGGAAAGCAGTGCCGGGACTTCACGTGGGCCCTGGAGGATGTACGTGAGAGGGCCTGGGGCTGGGCAGATGAAGGCATGGAGGCGAGTTTGCTGGGTTCATCCATGCCCCCTTCCACACCGGGGGACCACAGGCCTTCAGGGGCCTCCACTGCTCCTCACTGGCCTCCTTTCTGCTTGTAGGGAGGGAACTTCTCTTCTGAGAGCTTTCCAGCCTCCTTTTAGACTATATTCACCTTTTCCCCACAAATTTTGAAATCTGCTTCCTTAATTGCCTTTTTTTTCTTTTTTAACATCCCTGGTTCCTGTGAATCAGAAAGGTCAAGGCCACCCTCTTCCATAAATGGCCATCGCCCCAGGGCCTATAAGCAGTGAACGCAGGGAAGCGGCCAGCTGTCTTGTTCTGATGTGCTGGGGCCTTGTTCCGGTGTTCTGAGGGCAGCCCTATCTGGGAGGGCTCAGGCTGGGACCTGCTGGAGAGAGGAGAGGGGACTTAATGGGCTGCCCCTGTCAGCTTCACTGCCTGCCCAGAGCAGAGAGGTGCTGTCTCAGCCTGGGGACCTCAACCGCAAGTGAAGGTACTGCGTAATTAAAACGTCTCAGTCCTAAAAGTCAGACTCCAGACCTCAGAAGGATCATCCTAGGAGGGATAAAAAGCAAAGAGCCACAGCATCTGAGGACACTGCAGAAAATCCCTTTCAGTGAGCTCCAGCTAAGCTTAAAATAGTTTTTGTGCAGCTCACACTGGATAAACCCGCAGGAAGCACTGTTCTCAAAGATAAACAACAATTCCAGCTCTGCTTCCTCCCTGCCCTTCATATACTGCATCCGTGTTTATAGTGTCCCTGATCCCTGGTAGAGCCCAGGCTGTAGCCCCCTGTGCCTCTGAGGGTCTGAGCAGCACATAAAGGAAGGGACACAGGGAACAGAAACTCTCAGAGCCTCAGTCTCCCCAGTCAGAGGCCTTTGGTCATCATTTAAGGACCAGGTTTGCACCTCGCAGTTCAGGGAAGCTCCACGCCCACTTTTGTACAGCGTTAGCATATGACGGAAGGGGCCCAGATGCTCTGCTGAGCGTCCCTGCTCCTGTCTCCTGCTTCTAGACACAGCACTCCCAGCATCCCTTGCTCTCACTTGCATCCTGTTATTCAAAGGTGCATCTCAGAAAAGCGTTAGTCCTGAGTCCTAGAGAGCAGCAAAATCTGAGTAAAAACTGCTCTCCACCAGGATCTTGTCCGCTAGGTCCTGTTTGCAAAGTTGAAAGTTTGGTTCATAAGAATGACCCAGTCTCACCTTCCTGGTGCCAGCCTTCCCCACAAAACCATAGCTGTCACTCAGCCATGCTGGGCGGATACTGAAGGCCTTATTCTAGCCCAGCAGTGGTACGATGCTGACCCTTTGTCTGGAACAAAGACGGCCTGTTTGAGGCTTTGTTACTGCCTGGGCGCCCCACCCCCACCCCCTGAGGTGGAGACTGCTGCCTCATTGTTCCTGGCTGTGCTAGAACAAAATGACTCTTGTTGGGGGGGATGGGAAGAGAACCAAAGGTAAAGAAACAGAATTCAGAACTTTCTCCTTTGGAGCCCCTCACTGTACCCAAGAGTGGAAGCTTCTGAGCCCCTAAGGCCTGGATTGAACTCTAGCCTCCCGCTACCCTTTTACCAGCAGGTGACCTGGGCCCTGTCACACAGTCCCTTTAGGCCCTGTGTCCTCATCAATAGAGAAGCGGAAACTAAGGCAGCCATCTCCATCGGATGAGGCTTAAGTGAAATAACATGGGGGGCTCCGGGCATATAATAGTGATTGTCCAGAGTTAGTCCCTTCTCTCTGAGCCTCTGCTCTCCCTCTGCAGTTCTCTCTGGAAGCTTCAGGAGTCCAGCATTGGTGTCTGAGGTCAGCTGGCATTGCAGATTTGAGGAGGTGACTCATTTATTTGGGGGGACTCAAGAGAGGCTGAAACACAAGACTGGGCCCTAAAGCTACCTAAGCCCTCATAATAAAAGTACCAGGGCAAATCCATGTGCACATTATTAAAACAATTAGCAAAAGAACAAACCTGGTGTGCTATAATAAGCAAGTTCCCTTTTTTTATTATTTTTAAAAAATGATAGTAAAATATACATAACATAAAATGTGCCAGCCCAACCATTTTTAAGGGTACAGTTAAGCACCTTCACACTGTTGTGCTGCCCTCACCACCCAACCTCAACTAAGGTGCGGAACTAAAACTCCACACCCCTTCAACAGTGACTGCCTGGGCCGCCTTCCTGCAGCCCCTAACAAGTTCTAAGGTGACTCTTCATAGTCAAGGAAAAGGAAAGGGAAACACAAGCTGGGATGTGGAACTTTCTAACCTCCACAGTTGACCACCTCCTTAAGTTGGCCTAATTTGCGTAGGGCAGACGCGCACCACATGTGTGTTATCAGTACACCAGGCTGCTGGTGACCACCATGGTGGTCAACTTAAAGAGCTTCTGCTGTGTTCTTCAGATCTGGTGAGTAAGAACAGGAAAGAATTACACCTGCAGGGAAATGGAATGGGCAGAGGTTTGACAACCCAGGGCCCTCTGTGAGCTTGCTGCATGGCGCCCCCTGCTGTTAAAGTATAGCATTTCTCCCAGCCCACAGGGTGCCTTAGTGGTAACTTAGCAGTCTTTGGTCTAAAAGACACAGTGATTTCATTAAACCTAAATGATAGCAGTGATGATTTAGTTTTCATAATCTTAAAGATGAATATTAAAAATATTAACTTTTACCATGAATATGCTATAAGAGTCTATGGTGGCATCCATTCTCTTAAGGAAATATTCAAGATAGATGAATAATGATAATTACTGTTATTGACAAGCCTCATAGAGGATATCAGATACTTTAAAAACACTTTGTAGTATGCTTTTCCAGGCTCCTTAGCTTAGAACACCAAGCTCTGCTTCTCTCAGTAACAGTTGTCATTTCATCTAGCATGAACAAATGTGGTTTGTAACACCTGTTTCAGCCAGCTAAAAGTTTTGCTAGCCTGACCCCTGTACAGAACGTCAGCCATATGTGTGATCATAACAGTCCTTCTTCCTCCCAGGACCGCTCTGCTTTCTCCCACTGAGTGAATTACGCCTTTCACACTGTGTCCACACTGTGTCCACATTAGGCATTTCTACCCAGGTAAAACGGGATATTTCTTTCCTTCTAAGTTGGGAATCACCCTAATTCTAAGAGTCAGCCCTAATGAAATGCCGCGTCATTCCCTGTGGATGTGGTGAGCCACGGTCACATTAGCAGGGCTCTTGGAGAGGTGCCTATAGTTCATGGGACAGCTCATAAGGGATGTCCTCAAGGAGCCACTGCTGCAGCCTCCCCACATGGCGGGGCCTTGGCTCCTCTTCCAGGCTACACGTTAGTGCTGTGCCTGTCCTGTTAGCTCTGCCTTCAAACACCTCCAAGTTGAACCATTTCTCATTTGCCCGCTGGTCCAAGCCTTCACTGGCTCTCACTTGGACTGTCACGGAAGTTCCTAAGGGGGTGCCTCACTTTTGCCTGGGTCCCCAGATAGCCCTGATCAGGGCTGCTTCAGTGTCAATGTGATCATGTCCCTCGTGCATCCACAGCCTGCTGTGGCTCCCATCTCTCTCTCTGGGGAGGGAGCAAGTCATGACTGTGACCTGTTCCATTCTCAGTAACGCCTTCCTCTCCCACATACTTAGAGCCAGTGAAGTTTGATGCTAAGAGTTAAAAAAGGCCAAGTGGTGTTCCTTAAATCTGCATCAGCTCCCTCTAAAAGTCAAGCATGACAGCTCAGGTGTAATGTGATAGCGTCCCGCCTAGTTTGGCCTCTCCATCCCCAAATGCATCAGATCAGCCTGCCTTCCACATGGGGTGATGTAGGGCAGGGTTTCCCAAGACCCTGGCTGTTAAAATTGAGCTGTCAGCCACTCGTCCCTCTCCAACAAGACTTCTCGCATCCCTGTCCCAAGCACATATAAGGATCAACTTTATCTCATACATGCTTGGAGACATATGTAGGGGTCTGTTTTATTTTTAAATGTGTTTCTGATAAAAAGAACACATATCCCTTTGTGGAAACCATAGAAACGTACAAAGAGGAAAATAAAATCAGTCTTCATTTCACCACCTAAAACGACTCGACTGCTAACATTTTATTCCAGTCCCATTTTACAATAATAGCAGCTGATACTGATCGACCACATGCATGTGCCCAGCACCAGTAGAAGCACTGTGTGCCCTCCAGCTGGGGCCATACTTGTGCTGGAGGTTTGGGCGTTGGTGATGGGATAAGGACCTGGCCCCAGCATGTAATCAACTTGATCACCAGACATGATGTCTGTCTAGTTCAGCTGGCCTTGTTTAGGTGGTAGAACTTTCTGAAGGAAGAAAGACATGCTTTATGGACTCAACTCTTCATCTCAGCGTGGACCAGTCCAAAGAGTTGGCAGAGTAGCCCTGATCCTCACAGCAGCCCTGCAATGGAGGCACCATCCCCATTCCCAGAAGGTGGCTGAGGCTAAGAGCAAACTCCAGAGACACTGCTGGGCAGGAACTTCCACCCAGGCCAGCAGGCCCAGAGCCAGGCTTGACGCTGCCTTGGCCTGCTCTTTGCATTGCTCAGGGCTCACTGCCGCTTGCTCATTGGGGACATAAAGCCAGTTTAATGAAAATGATGCCCAGGGCCAATGATTTTTATTCAGAATGGTTGCATGTATTTTACTTTTTCCAACCTGTGGAGGGAAAGACTTTCTCATTTACTACTAACTTCAGTTATTCAAGGTAATGGAGAAAGCTTTGTGAGTTCCTGAAAAGCCTAGTCACCAGTTTATGGAACTTAAGTCAAAAAGCAGAGCACTTGGCAATGTTCCCTAGTAGAACGGGGTTCTCTAAGGACCCCCAGAATGGCTGTCCCACTGTGGCTGTGTTTGTATATTTCTGGATTCAAATGCTCATGGAGAAAATAGGAGTCTGAATCCCAAATTCAAATCCCCAGGAATGAGACTCAGATCGTCCTCGTCCCTGGAGCAGCTCAGGGACCACCAGGGAAACAGGTCTTAGTGAGGAGCTTCCTTCTGTGGTTCTAGTCAGAATTAACTGAGATTGCCCTGGGATGAGATGCAGGGTGTTATTTCTGAGCGGCTGGGGGCACCTTTGTCAAGACATAGACTGGGCTTGGCGCCTGTGGCTCAAGTGGCTAAGGCACCAGCCACATACACCTGAGGTGGCGGGTTTGAATCCAGCCCGAGCCCGCCAAACAACAATGATGGCTGCAACCAAAAAATGGCTGGGCGTTATGGCGGGCGCCTGTGGTCCCAGCTACTTGGGAGGCGGAGGCAGAAGACTCACTTGAGCCCAGGAGTTGGAGGTTGCTGTGAGCTGTGATGCCATGGCACTCTACCCAGGGGGGTAGCTTGAGGCTCTGTCTCAAAAAAAAAAAAAAAAAGACACAGACTGACTGGAAACTGCAAGTTAAGGTTGTGAATAAAAGAGCTGTGGCTCAGGGTGGTTAGTGAAGGGCAGGGTGAGAGACCGCCAGGGGGGACCGGGCTCTACCAGGGAGGAAAATACTTTGAAATACAAGTATTTTAAAATTGAAAATAACCTTCTGTGGTCAGTACCTCGTCCCTGGAAAGAGTCACAGTCTGTCAAATAGAAGTGGGTTTGAGTCTGTCTTTTTTTTTTTTTTAATGACTTTTTTTCTTTCAGATTGATTTTAGATTCACTGAGACATTGAGAAGGTAGTGCAGAGAGTTCCCGTATACTGGTAGATTGCTGTGAACTAAACTCCGTGGCTTATGCAGTTTTCACCAGTCTGTTTCCTCGTGTTCATTTTCTGTTCCAGGATCCCATCCATGACTTGTCACTCAGACTGTTTCAGCTTCGGCCATTGGAAGCTCTTTCTGGTGGGGTTCTAGTCGCTGTTATTTTTTGAGCAATTCCTTACTCCTGGCTCTACAGATACTCCAGGCTAATTATCTTGCATCGTTTCTCTCTGATCACAGAATGGGCCGTTTCTCCAAGGAGCTCTGGTTCCTTTTATTGAGAGTAAATAGAAAAACCAAGATCTGGGAACTAGGTGGGTTGTTCTGTTTCAAAGGCAGCTTCCTAATGAGGTAGCGTTCACAGCAGACTGTTCAGCAGAAAACCCGGTCCTGCAGCTGCTCAGAGGAACAAACCATGTTCATTGTCAGGAATTTATTAGGTTTGCATTCTGGTTTGGAAAAAGCAGTGTCATTAGGCCGTGTAAATATTTGAAGAACACAGCATGTCATGGTCAACGGGAGAGCATGTTCTGAGTCAAGGCTGCCCTGCGTGAAGGCGTTAGAATGACACTTTTCCTGAAATATCATCAGGTGAACTTCTAAAGCTTCATGTTTTCTGAGGTGGACTCATTACACTTGGTCTGATTATAATGCTAGAGCTCAGTACTTTGTTTTGCGAAAGCCAACCCACAGACGAGTACTGTAGCTTCTAACAAACACCAGGCCTGCTTCTACGTTATATGTGTTCTTCTCCAGACGTGCAGGACTTGGAGGGCAAGGCAGTCTTTTCATTCTGGGAATGTGCCAAAGGCTTCAAAGCCTCCAGGGAGAAAGAGGAGGGAGGTTTGTATAAACACAGAATCCCTTCCCTTTAGTTACTGTGATTGTGCAAGCCCCAGCTGACAGCTACCACAATAGCTCCCAGAAGACCCAGTCTAGGCTCTGGGTGTGTCTAGCTGAAAACTCTGGAGAAGCACCTGCATGGCTCTGACAGTCCCAGACAAAGAACAGAGTGATGAGTTCAATCACACTGTGGAATGGTGTAAATGGAATACTGAGCCGCCACCTAGCAGCTCCCACTGGAGATCCACCAACCAGGGCTGGTGTGGTTGTGTTCAGGGACCCAGGACTGTGCTCCCCGCTGCAGGTTAGCTGAGGTCTGTGTAGATGTGTCTCAGTGATCTGTCCTGTCCTTATACTGCACTCCCTCCTTCAAAGGTTAATTGATTGTCTCCTACAAGATCGTCAAAAACCTGCAGGTGGAGAGCCCAGTGAGGGCTTACCTGGCTCATTAACCACAGGGGCCCCTGGTACCATCCTTCTCTCTGATATGCAATTAAACCCTCCTTTGCCCCTGCTTCCTGGTAACTTAAAAGCCTCTTTCTGATGATTGTGCAAAGCCCAGGGAGGTTGCAGCATTCACTGCGGCACTATCTCCCATTAGGATCATCACTGGCTTCAAAATACATAAAGCAAACTAATGCTGCTCCTTGAGGTTTAACCTTTTAGCAGCACATGGCTGAGGTGTGTCACTTTAGCCATGAGGGACACACAGGATGGCTTTCGCTCCGTGTGGCACAGATCCAGTTTGGATTCGGGGCTGGCTCTCCCTTATCTCAATTCTTTCCAGTTTTGCTGTGGTGGGAAATACCTGGGCCTCATATACAGCCAAGGTGGAGACATGGATGGTCCATCTGTTTGTGGAAATGGGGTATAGACAGGAGACAACACCACGCTCTTCTGGACCTGTGATGTGGACTGACTGCCCTTCCTGGGCTGTAACCATGAGGGTGGCCCACCATTTCAGGCTGGCAGCTTGGCTGTGGGGAACGAAGGCAGAGCCACTCCTCTGGGGCATTCAGGTAATCGAGTCCCTGGGCTCTGAGTTGCCAGATCTAAAGTATTTTTCCCTTCTTGTCAAAGATGGGTGTGAATACTGGCGTCAGGCAATAGGATTAAGTGATAGTACCTCTGCCAATTTTGAAAACCAGTGGGATACACTTCAAAGATGCCGAAAGTATGTAGGGAGACAGCTCCATTGGGTTTATAAAGTGAAACATATTCATAATAGATCTCCAGTGTATTTTTTGAAATATTTCAACATGACGTAGTAAATGCAGCCAGCCTAATTCCATGAAACTTAATTTACCCAAAGACTAAAGGACGTTACATTCTAAAAGTTCAGCGTTCTGGTTTTATACAACTCTAGTTCACTTTATACCTTTATACCATATATAGTTTTATTTCAGCGAAGAATCATTCACATTTGAAGAAAAGGAGATACCTGTTTGGTGGAATAGGCATGTTTTTAACATTATCTTCCCAAGTGATGTTCCTTTTTTTTTTTTTTTGAGACGGAGCTCAAGCTATCCCCCTAGGTAGAGTGCCATGGCATCACAGCTCATAGCAACCTCCAACTCCTGGGCTCAAGCGAGTCTCCTGCCTCCGCCTCCCAAATAGCTGGGACTACAGGCACCCGCCACAACGCCTGGCCATTTTTTGGTTGCAGCCATCATTGTTGTTTGGCAGGCCCAGGCTGGGGATTTGAACCCGCCACCTTAGGTGTACGTGGCTGGCGCCTTAGCTGATTGAGCCACAGGCGC
>CAUYQV010036234.1:0-23544 GCA_963574575.1 Galagoides demidoff | reverse complement strand
GCTGCTGAAAAGGTTAATGTAACTCCATTTGGGAATGAAGAGGTCAATGTAACTTCATTCGGAAATGAAAAGGCTAATGTAAACTCCCTACTCCTCTCCTGGGCAAGGTTGCCCAGGTGGAATCTTTTCAGAAGGATACTGGCTCCCTCCCTCGATTCTAGGCAAAGGACAATTAGCTCAGAAGGAGCCAAACTGTCTGGAACAAACAAGTAGGGCCCCCCCCCCTGCCCCCGAGGGTCCCTAACCATAAGCAGCTCAGCCAATGCCCCTCCCCACGCCCATCTGTGGTGTCCCGCTTTACCAATATTAAAATCTGGTCACCTTACAGTAGATGAACTAATACATGTCCACACCAGAGAAAAACTCAATTGAATTCAAGTTGCAGGGATAGAGGAGAGGGAAGGAGGGATTGGTGTGCTCCAGCTAATGGGCACAATGTAAGGGTATGTGGCATGCCTCCTGGGGGCAGGATACAACTATGACAGGGACCTGCCCTAACATATGCAAACACTGTAATCCTTTATACTCTCATATTAATCTGAAATTTAAAAAAATAAGAATAGAAGAAATGCATAGTTTACTCTGAAGGTCTAGAACGTTTAAATGGGGTTTAAGGTTCTTGAGTATATGGACCAGATTTCTTCACACCAAATTTCAGGATACGACTCCTTCTCTACCAGGCCCTGGGCTTGGTGTCCCAGAATTGCTCACCCTGGAAATTCAACCTTTTCTGGAGTTTCCTCCTGTTGTATTTCCTGGGTCTGATCCTCAGCCTTTTCTGACCCGTGGCTGCAGGGAGTGATAACCACTAAATAAGCTGCCACGGAGAGACCTTCTGACTCTCAAAATTCACTTAAATTAGTGGTTAATCGCCCTCAGCCTTTCATTGCTTTCTTAATCCATCGATAACTTAGTGACTAGCAACAGCTATCTGATTCTCTGGTCCTTGTATTTATCAGTTTCCCTGAATTTCTCAAGTGCCTAAGATACGCCACCCATAAATGTATTTTTTTACACGAATATCCCACTCCTCTCCACTCACTGGGAATATTTTAGCATTTACACCACGGATCGGGAATCCCAAATGTGAAAATTCAGTATCTGAAATGCTCCAGAATTCAAAACTTGTTGAGCACTGATGTGATTCTCAAAGGAAATGCTCATTGGAGCATTTTGGACTTTGAAATTTGGGATGCTAGGGAGGGTGATTGGAGGGATCACTTCTATGGTTCATCTTACAAGGGTACAAGTGAATCCTCCTAAGAGTAGAATATGAATGTCTTAACACAATAACTAAGAAAATGACACAAAGTCTATGCTAACCAGTTTGATGAAAATATTTCAAATTGTATGTGAAAACACCACACTGTACCCCATGATTGCATTAATGTACATAGTTATCATTTAATTAAAAAAAAGAAAAAAAAGAAAAGAAATTTGGGATGCTTAACCAGTAAGTATATAATGCAAATATTCCAAAAATTGAAAAAAATACTGAAACACTTCTAGTCCTAAGCGTCAAGCTAAAATGTGAGATGAGGGACACTCAACCTGTATTACAGAATATGAGGAGCTATCAGTTCATTTACCAACAACTCTGGGGTCCCCCTACCAGCCAGCTAATGGTAATCTAGCTCCCAAACCCATTTTAGAGTTTGTTCCCTAGGACCCCTCTTGTGACCAATTGACTTGGATTGGGTCCCCAGGAAACAAACTCTGAGATGGAGATGTTTCTGAGAGGGGTTAATGGGACAGTGATCTCAAGACTAGGTCTGTAAAAAGGAGGCAAGGATTTAGGCAGAGGGAGAGGGTAAGGCACAACGCAGTTGTGATAAAGACCTTGGCCAAACCTACAGAGAATTCTGGAGCTGGGCTATCCTTGCAGTATTGTCGTACCTGAAAGCAAGGTAGACAGGGCCATTGCTTTTTTTTTTTTTTGAGACAGAGTCTCACTATGTCACCCTCGGTAGAGTGCCATGATGTCACAGCTCACAGCAACCTCCAACTCTTGGGCTTAAGTGAGTCACTTGCCTCAGCCTCCCAAGAAGCTGGGGCTACAGGCACCCACCACAGTGCCTGGCTATTGTTTTTTGTTGTTCCAGTTGTTGAGATGGCCTGGACTGGGTTTGAACCCACCACCCTTGGTATATGTGACTGGTGCCATAACCACTGTGCCACAGGCGCCGAGCTGGTAGACAGGGCTTTAAGCATACTAAACTGACCAGTCATTTGAATGTGAGTGCTCCTGGGAAGGGGTTGCACAGTTTTGGGTGAGGTAGTTTCTTGCAATCAAGGCCAGTCCCCAGAGAGGGCCATAACTAGGGGTCTTCTGCAGCCCTCACCCTGGGCAGTGAGAATGTAATTATGTCAATGCACTCTCAGAATAAGTGTCTCAGTCCTTAAGAGGGGATCTGAGTGGAACACCATATTATCCACAACAATCCTTTGACTGTTGAATGAATGCAAAGACTTTGTAGGAGTGGTAAGGATTTTAGACAAGAGCAACGGGTTGTCATGACAGGATGGTAAGCATGAGAGTGGCATAATCGGATTTGCATAGCCAAAGGATCACTGGTTCCCATGTGATGGTAATGGGTTGAAGGGAGTATCTGTTGGGATCTAGTCAAAGCATCAGAAATCATGCTAGCAATTTTAACTGCTAGAATTTAAGATAGGGGTTGGTTATATAGGTATTAGGTCATTGACGAGGTAATGAAGATATTATAAAGGATCTTCAAAGTTCATGAAAAATTTGTATTATGGAACAACTATGCATGGATTTTAAAATTTTTTTGTAGTAAAATGAACTTCTAATAACTTGTTACAATGTCTCTGAACAAAATCTAGTTTATGATGCTAAGACAGAGAAGATATAAGTTGGAAAATAACTCCTATTGGCACGACACAGATTCTGCTAACATCAGATTTATGGTGAGGCTTGGGTAGATGAATGGTGAAACACTAGTCTTTATGAAAGTTTGTGGAGACAGTTCCCCCAAAGAAATCAGCAGTTTACAAATGGATAATTTGTTTTAAGAAAGGATAAGATCATCAAATTTTTGCCCAGGCCAATTTCTTCAAGTGTTTTCCCTACACTTTCTTCTAGTATTTGTATACTTTCATATCTTAAGTTTAAATCTTTAATCAAGTGAGAGTCTGTCTTAGTTAATGGTGAAAGGTGTGGGTCCAGTTTCAGTCTTCTGCAGGTCACCAGCCAGTTTGCCCAGCACCATTTGTTAAACAGGGAATCTTTTCCCCACTCAATGTTTTTAATTGGCTTGTCAAAGATCATATAATGATAAGTAGCTGGGTTCATCTCTTGGTTCTCTATTCTGTTCCATACATCTACCTCTCTATTTTTGTGCCAGTCCCGTGCTGTTTTGATCACTATTGATTTATAGTATAGTGTGAGGTCTGGTAGCGTGATTCCTTCTGCTTTGTTTTTATTTCTGAGTGATGTCTTGGCTATTCGAGGTTTTTTCCGACCCCCTGGGCAATTGAAGCAACATCAAAAATACACTACTGGGATCTGATCAAACTAAAAAGCTTCTGCACAGACAAGAACAGTGAGTAAAGTAAGCAGACAGCCCTCAGAACGGGAGAAGATATTTGCAGGTTATGTCTCTGACAAAGGTTTAATGACCAGAATCCACAGAGAACTCAAACATATTAGCAAGAAAAGAACAAGTGATCCCACCTCAGGGTGGGCAAGGGACTTGAAGAAAAACTTCTCTGAAGAAGACAGGTGCATGGCCTACAGATATATGAAAAAAAATGCTCATCATTCTTAATCATTAGAGAAATGCAAATCAAAATTACTTTGAGATATCATCTAACACCAGTAAGATTAACCCATATCACAAAATCCCAAAACCAGAAATGTTGGCATGGATGTGGAGAAAAGGGAACACTTCTACATTGCTGGTGGGAATGCAAATGAATACATTCCTTTTGGAAAGATGTTTGGAGAATACTTAGAGAACAAAAATAGACCTGCCATTCAATCCTTTAATTCCTCTACTAGGTATATATCCAGAAGATAAAAAATCACACTACAACAAAGATATTTGTACCAGAATGTTTATTGCAGCCCAATTCATAATTGCTAGGTCATGGAAGAAGACCAAGTGCCCATCAACTCACAAATGGATCAACAAATTGTGGTATATGTACACCATGGAATATTATGCAGCCTTAAAGAAGGATGGAGACTTTACTTCCTTTATGTTTACATGGATGTAGCTGGAACATATTCTTCTTAGCAAAGTATCTCAAGAATGGAAGAAAAAGTATCCAATGTACACAGCCCTATTATGAAACTAATTTCATATGAAAGCTATAACCTAATTATAGCCTAAGAATATGGGGAGGGGGAGGGGAGAGGGGCGAATGGGTGGAAGGAGGGTGATTCAAGGGATCACCTCTATGGTTTATCTCATAAGGGTACAAGTCAATCTTTCTAAAAGTCGAGTATAAATGTCTTAACATAATAACTAAGAAAATGACATGAAGGCTATGTTAACCAGTTTGATGAAAATATTTCAACGTGTATATAAAACCAGCACATTGTATCCCATGACTGCATTAATGTACACAGCTATGATTTAATGAAAAAAAAAAAAAAAGAAAGGATAAGATATGGCTCGGTGCCCATAGCATGGTGGTTATGGTGCCAGCCACAAACACTGAGGCTGGTGGGTTTGTACCTGGCTTGGGCCTGCTGAATAACAATGACAACTACAACCAAAAAATAGCCAGGCGTTGTAGCAGGTGCCTGTAGTCCCAGCTACTTGGGAGGCTGAGGCAAGAGAATTGCTTAAGCCCAAGAGTTGGAGGTTGCTGTGAACTGTGACACCGTGACACTCTACTGAGGGTGACATAGTGAGACTTTATCTCAAAAAAAAAAAGGACAAGATGGGCTCAGTGCCTGTAGCACAGTGGTTACAGTGCTGGCTGCATACTCCGAGACTGGTGGGTTTGAACCTGGCTTGGGCCAGTTAAACAACAATGACAACTGTAAGCAAAAATAGCTGGGTGCCTGTAGTCCCAGCTACTTGGGAGGCTGAGGCAAAAGAATCACGTAAGCCCAAGAGTTAGAGGTTGCTGTGAGCTATGATGCTGTGGCACTCTACCAACGGCAACATAGTGAGACTCTGTCTCAAAAAAAAAAAAAGAAAAGAAAAAGAAAGGACAAGATGGTGTTGAAGATGAAGCCTGCAGCAGCAGAACATCCACATCCGTTTGTGAGGAAAAAATTAATCAATTAATCTTGTTTGTGCCCTAATTGAAGAGGACTGACATGATAGCTAGGGCTATAGACATCTTAATTCATTCCGCTGACACCATGCTGTCTGAAAAATTAAAATTGAGCAAACTTTCCACTTGACGGTGCCAAACATGCTGCACCCAGATCAGCCGCAGACAAGCAGAGCTTTCAGGGAAATTTTAAGCAAGTGGGATCAAAGTCCTGACTGTTCTGTGAAGCGTTATAGCAGAGGAAACAGCTTTACCAGGACGATCCTGAAGACAGAGCACAAGCAAAGCAATGGCTACCACGAGGTGGCAGCGGCCAGTCAATGCAAAGTGGACTGGTCAAAAGCAAGGGTCATGGCAACAGTTCTTTTGGACACTCAGGGCATTTTGCTTGTTGTCTTTCTGGAGGGCCAAAGAATGAGAACATCTGCTTATTAGGAGAGTGTTCTGAGAAAGTCAGCCAAAGCTTTAGTGGAAGAACTCCTGGGAAAGCTTCACGAGAGAGTCCTTCTCCACCGCGGCAATGCTCGTTCCTCTCATCAGACAAGGATGATTTTGCAAGAGTCTCAGAGGGAAATCATTAGGCATCCACCTTACAGTTCTGATTTGGCCTCTGACTTCTTTTTGTTTCCTGATCTTAAAAAGTTCTTTAAAGAGCACCCATTTTTCTTCAGTTAATAATGCAAAAAAGACTGCATTAACATAGTTCAATTCCCAGGGCTCTCAGTTCTTTAGAGGATGGACTAAGTGGTTGGTATTACCACTTACAAAAGTATCTTGAACTTCATGGAGCTCATCCTGAGAACTAAAGTTTACACTTTTTAATTTTTATTCCTTAATTCCATTTTCCATGAACTTTTCAAATGCCCTGTGCACAGTGATAGTAATGATAGGAGACAACTCCCACTCCTCGGGCTGGGGGAAGAAAGGAAAGACTAAGGTTACAAGAATCTACAAGCTTAGTGGCCCTGCAGAGGACTCTGAGAATAGACACTCACTGCCAAATTAGTGTTGGCACCTTAAGAGTTCAGAGGAGAAGCCCTACAGAAGTGCTTGTAGTTCTGAAGACAGGGCATTCCCAGCTAAGGCTAGTACCTCTGAGCCAGTGCAGTGAGGCTAGTTCTTGGATTGGGGGTTAGGAATCTGGAAACGGGAACCAATGGCTACTGGAACCCCTGCGTGTGGCTGTCCCCCAGCATGTGATGCTGCAGTCAGGGGCAGTGAGCAAACAGGCAGGAGTAAGGTTCTTCTCCCATCGGCCTTGAGTTTCCTTTAGAGCGTGCTGCTGGTAGAACTTAACAGGAGCCAGCTGGCACAGCAGGCGTGCAGTTTGCAGAGCCCGAGTCCCAGCAACCCAAATTAGATTTAGAAAGCAAGAAACAACAGATTAATAAGGAGCCCAAAGAATGAGATTGTAAATGGGGGGACTCGGTTAGAAAGTTTATTGCGGTGGCCTAAGGAAGGTGATAGCAGTAAGGTAAGAGAGGGGAGCAGCCTCAGGCATATTTGAAGTTTAAATTAATCGGGTTTTGTGCAGGGGGCCAGGGGAAGTCAGAGACCAGAGAACCACCTGACTGGTGGATGGTGGCATTTACTGATGTGAAGGTCACTGAAGGGGGCACGAGTGTGGGGGTGGAGTTTGATGGCAGGATTCGGTCAGTCTTGATGGTGGGATTCGATCTGGTCTGTTCACCCAGGCAGAGGGTAGGAGGGACGCCATCCCAGGATGGAGTAAAGGCCCCAAAAGGAACAGATTTTGAAAAGAAAACCTGCATGTGTGTCCAGGGATTGCGGATCCAACTGTTTCCTGGAAAGAAGGTGTGAGCAGGAAAGGAGGGAGAGACTAGAATGGACCACGAGAAATTGCAGCCCATGTAGCAATAGGGCCGCTGGCATGTTCAACCTTTGGGACTTTCCACTGACCGTTAAATATTTAGCTTTGAGATTTGTAAGTGTACAGCCACAACCAGGAGGGGGAGAAAATGATAATATATTTTGAGTTATTTCCTCTGAAAAGTGTATTTAAGTTTTCCTAACATCCATTCCCTTGAATTGTATAACACAAATGAAAACATGATGTGAAATCTATATAGATAGCCTTTTAGGAGCCTCGAGTTAAGACGAGAGGTTAGGAGTCTAATTCCAGAGCTATATCCTGTGTCTTGATTAAGATATTGTTTTTTGTGAACGTCTAAGAATGGGATTTTTAACTTTATGTTAAGCTGTTCAATTTTTGTTTGGTGACCTTCAGTCAGTTGATTAAGAGTCAGACTGCCCGAGTTTAATCCAGACTCTGCCACTCAAGAGCTGTGTGACCCTGGGCAAGTCACTTAACCTCTCTGTGTCTTAACACCTTATCCTTGATTTTATGATAATAAGAGCATCTTTTTCATAAGACTGTTGGGAGGATTAAAAGAATTAATATAGGTAAAGTATTCTGAAGGATTAAAATAAGTATTTAGAACACATAACACTATGTTATCAAATACCTTTGACATTTATGCTTAAGGAAACTATTTACTCTTCCTCCTCACCTCAGAGGGGTGTGCAGGGGAAATGAAGAACCAGGCTAAGAGCAGGACATTTTTCTTCATAAACCTCTATTGTAGGATATAAGCTAAGGCAGCGGATATTGCTGTTGCCCAGCCCAATACACATTCCCATGCTCCTCCTTAGCACTAGAACTTGAATTTCAGGCTTAGATAAGAGATTACGTTTCCAAATACCACTTGCAGCGATCTGTGGCTATATGACTGTAGATTAGGTGATAACTGGAGTTGTCCTGGGGGCTCCCCATCTGCTGAAGAGTAGCTGCTTCAGCTTAAAGGGACTCCCTTTCTGCTCCTCTGCATTCCTGCCTTCAACTCGGATGTGATGGTTGTAGTTCCGGCAGCTATTGCAAATTATGAGGGTATAAACCGCACTCTGAAAATAGCTGCAGAGAGCCAGGAGCCTGTGTCTCTGAAGACATCGTGGAACTTCTATCTATAGTATATCCATCTGACACTGTCGGCTTCTAAAATTCGTTTCCGTGAGAGGAAAACTGGTCTTTTCTTCGCTAAGCCCCCGTTCTTTGCTTTCTGCAATCTGTAGCCAACCTCTTCTGCCTCCTGGCTGCTAGTCTCTGCACCCTTTAGTTAATTAATGTTTCTTTATTCATTTAAAAATTCACTGAGACTTCACTCTGTGGCAGGCTCTGAAGAGTTACAGTGATTCTCCCTCCCCAGTCACCCGGCCTCATGGGGATGAATTGTGGCTCCAATAAACCCCAATGGAAAATTCTATAAAACGTCGTTTGTTTTGGACCATCTTCCTGGAGCTAATGACCTGCAGAACTCACCCAGGTTCAGAGAAAATAGCGAAGCGGATCTGGAAGGGCCTTTGGGGATGGTACTTGAGGGATGGGCAGAGTTCTGGGAGCTTAGTTTTGATTTTGCTTCCTGCTCTTTGGCTCCAAATGCTTCCTTGCCTTTTACCTTTTGTTGGAAATGACATCGCCTTGCAGTCTCCCCAGTTTAAAAAGAGTTGCCCTTTACCTCTCCGACGGTAAATATTCCCAGGAAGCCTTCTATCTTTAAGATTCAGAGGAATCAAAAGCAGAAGTCCACAAGGGAATTGGGATAGCAACGATCACATACTCCCTACCTTTGAAGTAAAAATTGCCACACAATCCCCCTCACCCTTCAATCCTTTGGTTACCACTGGCAGGGCCCTCTGCTATTAATACCTATACTTAGGCTAAGACTAGCTGTGCAAGGGGAACTGGGCATTGAAATTACAGTAGAGTCTCCCTAGTCAACCACCTCCCTGCACTGACCGCCTCTGTAAGTTGACCTCATTCTCATAGAATGGACATGCACTACATGTATGTATCAGTATAGCAAGCCCAGGCTAGTGCCTTGTGTTGACCTTTGGGGCAGTCCCTTGGGTGGTCAGCTCCCAGAGGTTCTACTGTGCAAAGCTGCAGCCAGTCATTCATGGGACTGGACCCCAGCTACAAATGTGGACCTGGCACACAGGGGAGGGGAGACAGCAAAGTCAGCATGGCCCTTGGCCTCGTGATCCTCTGGGTTAGCAGGACCTCCCTTCTTTACCCTGAGAAGAATTGATCAAATTCCCACTCCAGCTTTATTCCAAACTTGTGTATGTAGGGTATTGAAGTTAGACCCTTGTTGCTGGAGTTACATGTAAAACTACTTCCATTCAGCCCTTGATCCAGTCTTGACTCATTCTTAAAAATAATAGATTTTTCAGGCTCAGTGCAGTGGCTCATACCTATAATCCTAGCTCTCCGGGAGGCCGAGGCAGGTAGATTGCTTCAGCTCAGGAGTTTGAGACCAGCCTGAGCAAGATCGACACCCAGTCTCCGCTGAAAATAGAAAAACTAGCCGGGCACTGTGACAAGCGCCTGTAGTCCCAGCTACCAGGGAGGGTGAGGCAAGAGCCCAAGAGTTTGAGGTTGTTGTGAGCTATGATGCCACAGCACTCTACCCAGGGAGATAGACTGAGACTGTCTCTCTCTCTCTCTCTCTCTCTCTATATATATATATATATATTTTTCTTTTTAAATAACAAATTTTTCCAAAAAAAAAAATCCCTTACTTTTACACATGCCAGGTTTTATGTATTCTTTTGGCACTATAACATATATAAAACGGGAGCCACCCTGGGAGAGTTCTAAGCAATTAACATTTATTCACCTCTCCAGGAAAACAGCTCCCCCCAACACACACACACACACACACACACACACAAAACCTAATGTGCTTCATCACTGGGGCAAACACTCAATAATTGTTTTTCCCGCGTACCATTAGAGCATCCCCACATATTCAATGTAAATCATATTTGTAAGGCAGATTTTGTTGTTGTCGAATATTTTATTTTTCAGTACCTGGAGTATAATTGAGATAAAATATGGGTCACTGAATAACAGGCCTGAGATTTGTATTTTTCCTCCCACAGGCAGCCCTTTGATCTACTTAAATGTATTAATAATGGATTAAGCACATTACCATCTTATTTATTTTCTACAACCTCAATCAGTTGTAGACTTAAAAAGTCCACACAACTCTGCGTGTCTATTTGTACTTCTTTCAAACAGCATGGATTTCACAGGTTAGCATTTCTTGAGAGTTCTGATATGGGGGAAATTTGATTGAACTGATCTGCTAAACACAAAGAGAAGTAGAGTTGGAACAGCCAGACAAAAAGAGTTTGCTTTCTTTTTTAAAGCAGGAAGACTAGAAGTTACATCAACAGTGGTATTTTTCAGTTCATTTGATTTCTTTTTTTCTCCCTCCATGACCCCAATCTAATTTGTTTTTGCATTAAATAATTCAGCTCCTCTCCCTTTGTAATGGGCTGTACTTGGGGAGATGAAGACAAACCGCTTAGACCTTGAAAAAACACATGGGCTCCTCGGTTAGATGGCATCTGTGAGGACTCAGAACTCTCCCCACATTCTATAGGGAAAAAACAGAGCCAGGTGCATTTCTTCCCAAATCAAATTAGCTGCAAGATGCCACATCCAATTGTGGCAAATTGATGTGAGAGTCTGTGATGTCCGCGGCAGCTCCTACAGCAAAGGTCACCACGCAGAGACACAGACACCAGGCGGGGGTGGTGCAGCAACTCGTGGCAGAGCCGCTCTGACAATAGCAGGGAAGATATAAAATGGAACCAGCTTTTGGAAAATTGCAAGAGGATCCAGTTGTAAGTATGTATTCTAATTGGATTTACTGTGCCATCATTTACCTCTTTAAGGATGTTAACATAACAGGGTGCTTAATTGAAAAAATGGGTAGTTTACTATTCAGAAGAGACCTTCCAGCCCCCCAGCCGAACCCACCCCCCTTGTCGGCTACCATCTAATCAGGCACAAAATATAGGATGCCCTAATCACATCGCCATACAGTTTTCGAATTTCTTAAATAAAATTTGCTTATTTACCACTGAAAATTAACTAAAAATGTTGACGTGTGCCAAATTTGCCCATCTTGATAGTTGTTTTAAAAAATCTCCCCTGACATTAACAAGTTTATATCATGCATTATGACATTTAATTAGTCATGTTTTATTTGATTAGCGTGGTAAGATATCTCGGGCAATCCAAATGTTTTCTGTCCTGCCCGAACTCGAGGCTGTAGTTTCATACAAACATGGCAAGACATCGCCTACCAGACGGTATACATTTCTGGTTGTACCTAGCAGCCTGCTCTAGCTGAGAAATGGGAATACCTTAAAGTTTCAACCAGCTATTTCAGGACCCTTGTCAAAATCTGTTTATAAAAAAGAGCATATATGTTGCCTAGCCAGCCTACCCCAAGAAATGTCTCTTTTGGAAGGTTGAAAGACAGCTATCTACCAGGTAGGCTTGTCATATAGCTGCATAATGAATGCATAAAACAGTGTGTTATCTTGGAAAAGCTCATTTTATGTCATTGAAATCCTTTCTTCTCATAACCTTTTGCTATACTTCTCACATACTTTCTTCTCAAAACTACCGATGATTTTCAGGGCACTGGGGCTATGCTGTAAATTCAAGTCTGGAATCTATTGAGTGTTACTGAGCTAGGAGTTGTGCAGAATACTTTCACGTATTTAATCCTCCCCCAAGCACCAGGAGGCAGGAGCTGTTGACGCTAGTTAGATGATGACCCAAGCCTTGGATACAGTTCCTAACAGCTGGCAAGAAAGTGATGAAGTTAGGGGGCAAACTCGGTCTTGGAGCAGATCAGGGCCTCTGATAAAAGATTGTCCAGTCCCCCAGAAGGCAGATTTGTACTTGTGAGCAACACAGGTGGCTTCAGTCCTGTGCGAACCCTGGCTGCTCTATTTCAAATCCAAAGCCTGAGGACATACCCAGTCCAGGCCTCAGCCCTACTCTGTGGTGGTGAATTACGGCTAGTCCTACTCTTTTAGAGGATATATGACTCTAAACAATTCAAAAAACAAATATATATGTATTATAGAATAGAATTCTATATCTATCAATATAGAATATCTATAGTAAAAAGCACCCCCCCCCACATACACTATGAAAATTTTGTTTCTAATTCTAGAATGTATATTCTACCCCCTTATACTGTAGCCTGGTAATAAAACCAAAGTCATCTACACGGCTCTATTGTGCTGAGTTACGAGATTTCTTCTTTCTTTCTTGTTTTCTTTAAGAGACAGAATTTTACTTTATTGCCTTCAGTAGAGTGCCTTGGCATCATAGCTCACAGCAACCTCCAACTCCTGGGCTTAGGTGATTCTCTTGCCTCAGCCTCCGGAGTAGCTGGGACTACAGGTGCCCGCCATCATGCCTGACTATTTTTTATTGCAGTTTAGCTGGGGCTGGGTTCGAACCCACCATCCTTGGTATATGGTGCCCTACCCACTGAGCCACAGGAGCCTCCCGAGTTATAAGATTTCATTTGAAATGTTTCTGTAAACTTGAATAGTGCCTCCAAAACTGGATGACATTTTTCTGTATAGATATATGTTAGTTCGATTTTTTTTCAAACTCAAGTAAGGAAAAGAAATTTGCCTTAGCTTTATGTGATGAAGAAACTAAGATGTCCAAAGTAAGGGGGCCAGTGACAGGAGAGGTGTGCCCGGCCTTGACCTTGATCACACAAAACCTTTAAAAACACCCACACAAATCTGTTTCAGATATGGACTGCTTAGTCTCAAAAGTGGGATAAACATAAACTTTTAAGCATGTTCTTAAACATTCCAGTGGCTGTGAACCCCACCTATCTTGGTTACTCCTACCACTTCCAAGCCCTCGTAAACAGGGATTGCAGATGGAGGTTTTATGCTACTATAGTGGAGCTCTAAGTGCATTAAGAAAATCATTTCAATATAGCTTTTACTAATGCAGACTATTCCTTAAATGAAATGAGGCAGATACAATAGTAGAGGCGCCACAGATTGAATAAATATTACTTAACCAATTACCAATTATCCATGCTAATGAAGGCTGAGGCAGAGCCTGATAAATTAAAACCCCACATAAACCTAAGTGGGTTTAACCAGTGATTCTCCCCCCTTTGCAAGAATGTCTAAGGAACAGCTATAAAATGACTGATCTGAGTCTGGCTGTCACCCCTGCCTCCACCTGCCCACCCTCTGACTGTGACCCTGATGGGCAGAGAAATGGTCAAAGGGCAGACAGCTGGCGGGAACTCAAAGAGAGCTGGGGACCCAGAGTGGAGAATCTGCCCCTGGATAATTGAGAGTTGATTGGATACACAATGGCCCCCTACTGTCCCCTTCTCATTTTGGATAAGGGGCCAAAGCCAGCCCAACGCTGAGTAGCTCTTCCCCTGGCCAGCTGTGAGCAGTCAGGAGTGACAGCCACGTTTGGCACGTTCCTCCCTTTGCTCCTTCTGAGCACTCACAAATTGAGCTGGAAAATTCCAGCCGCACTGGAAGTTTGGTTCTTGCCATTTTGTCCAACCTCAGTCCAGGTCAGAGAGAAGACAAGGCTGAAGTGGGCTAGAGAAACATTTTCGTTCAAGGCTGGAGCCTCAGGCTGTCATGAACCTCCGTTTGTTCCCTGACTGGCATGCTGTCTCTTTTCCATTACCCTCGCCTGCGTTTGACTCCCCACGCCCCATTCACGTTTTAGTGCTCTGTCTTACCACCGCCGTCCTTTGCCTCATCTCTACTTCATTGGTGGCCTTGCTCATTTCATCTGTATGTGCCCAGGCTGATAGCTGGCTGTCCATGGGCACCTTGTCCAGGGCTGACATAAAGCCGGCATGCAACTGTGTAGTCTTATCATTTGCTAAAATATCTGAGTCCACAGAGTGCCCCCTGTGCACCTGACCTACTCAGCCCAGCCCTGAAGACCCCTCCCCCGGTCTCCCTGGGTTTCAGCAGTTGACCGGTTAGTACAGCCGTTCCAGCTGGCATCCAATCAGCATCAGTTCTATTCATTGTTGTCCTTGCTGTGCACTGTCAGAAAGACATCCTGCTTCATCATCCATAGCCGGGGCACACTCTAGACCCCAGGAACTTACAAGGCCAAGTGTTCACAGGTAGTGGTAAGGGGATACGTATAAGATGTTAAGTTTAGTCGTTTGCAGACTGAAGGTTGCTTTAGGTAGTATGTGCTGGACTCTGGTCTGCAGCCTGGTATAATCTAGGGGAAAGATATCTCCTGTGGAGCCAAGTTGGAGCTCCGCTGGACTGGATTATGAGCTACTTGGGGTGGTTACTGCATCTCATTCATCTTTATAATCTCTGCATCTGGCACGGTGTGTGGCATACAGTAGGTGCTCATTGAATGATTATATATCTGCATTAATTGGCCTGATCCTAGTAGGTCAGTAAGGGCCCTGCAACAGTGACTGCCCCGATATTCTTTCCCCCTTCTGTGGAGAAGCAGTAGAATTTTTAATTGCAAATGCAGGGCTGCTTAGGAGAAAGATGTATTTTCCAGTTCCTTTTGGTTAGGACAGGCCAAGAGAGTATATTTCTGGTTAATGGGAGGTGAGCCACGGCACTCTTACAAAGACTCTGTCTTAAAAACAAAAACAAAAACAAAACCCGAACCTCTCTTGTGCCCCTAGTGGCTTCCTGTCACTCTTGGGGTAAAGGCCATCCTGCGTGACCTGAACCACAAGGCCCTGCCTCCCCAACTTCCTCCTGCCCTCTCCTCCCCTTGGTCTTTCTGTCTCAGTCTCAGGGGCCTTCTCTTGGTTCCTCAAATGAGTCATGCTCTTTTCTACCACAAGGTCACTGTCTGAGCATCTTCCTCATTTGGAATGATCTTGGCCCACATTTCTACCTGACTAACTCTAACTCATCTGACCCTCCAGCAGCTCTCGGGTTGCTCATTGCTTCGTCAGGTTTGCCCTGACTTCTGGCTGGGGGACCCCCACATTCTACATCTTGAAACTGCATTTATCAGAATTGCTCAGCACTGACTGGCTCCCCAGGCCTCTCATAGGGCCTAGCAGGGAGTATTCGTTTAATGAACAGGTGAATAAATGAGTAAACCCAGGCGGCTACTCTTTTCCTTCCACTGAAGACCAGGCAGAGGCAGGGGAGATGGAACATACATGGTTAAAATATTAAGAAAAGAGGGACTTTATTTTTTAGACACTCTTCCAGAGAGCATCCTCCAACCATGGTCTGGCTAGAGGAAAGTTAGCCAAGTGTGATCTCACTAGCCTCAGACCCAAAAGAAGTTGTTCTTGGCACTCTAGCCATCAGATCATAATAGGTGGACTGGCCCTGTTCTGGGTAACTGCACGTCTTCCTTGAGCTGTGATGAATGGGGAAGGATTAATATTTTTTCCTCTTCTCTTTGGAGGTTCCATCTGCTTAAAAGTCCCTGGCCTGAGCTCCCCTGAAAGAGTCATTAGTTCTTATTCAACATGATTCCTCTTGCCCGGCATCACCTCCCTAAGGCCCCTTTCAAAGCACCCACATCCTACACTTCCTTCAAGGCCTGGGATGAAGATTAGATGAGCGACTCTAACTTACAGGGCTTTTCCTCCACCCTCAGACTTCAGGAGTTGTGTCAGGAGCCTTCAACAGGCCCTCCTGCTAAGTTGCCTAGCAACATTACTTATAGTTTGGTAGCTATACCTTCTCCTTGAATAGAATATTCATTCACTGAGGGCAGAAACAGGAATCGTTTACTCTTAGACCAACATAGAGGTGCTGCCCTAGTGAGCATCTGATGAAGCATGCAATGTTTCTGTAAGATGAGGACGACGATGATGACATGAAGAGGTCTCTTTCCAAAGACCACTGGTGAGTTGCTGGCCTGTAACTCTGCACCCAGATACAGGGCAGGAATAGATCACCCATGAGTCCGAAGAGGACACGTCACTCTAAGACTGAAAGTTAAGTTGCTTTCAGCATAACACACGGTGAGGGCCCTAATTTACTCCCAGGCAGAGTAAAATAGCTGAGATCTGAATTTCAAAATTGCCCTGGGCAGTGGAAACTCTAAGTGAATTGAAGATGTCTCTTTAACTTTGGCTGTAGTGGAAGAAAAAAAAAATTAACCAGGTAGGTTAAAAGAGCATTTATCTTGGGTGCTGGCCTTGTATTTTATTGTATTCAACTGGAGCTTCAGACCCACCCACACCTTGATTTATTAATCAGGGAGAAACATGTGGTTTCTCAGAACATGGACGGGTGTGTTTGTTTGCTTTTGTCTGTCCACCCACCCATCCACCTATCCATCCATCCATCTCACCTTCCTTCCTTCTATTCCTCCAGGCTGCTCAACAGCAGAGATAAATTGTGAGCTGCCCACATAGCAGGCGCTATACTAGGCCTGTGAGATGAGGACAGGTATTTGTAATGGCATCAACCACAATGATGGCTGATTTTGTGAGTGTTTACCATGATTAGATACACATATTGCTGCATTCAATCCTTACAAACACCCTTAATTTACTGAACTGTTGTATGTCTCACCTTATATTTTCATGACTCATCTTTTTGCTCTAGTTGTTGCTATGACAACCAGGTAGCCGTGGCAACAGCTTGCTCTCAGCCACACTACTTATCTCTTGCATTCTGCCAAGAATTCTTTCTCTCACTTGTGCTCAGCCACCCTGTTACATGTGAAGGAGTCGCTTACAGGACCACTGAAGACAGGAGATGGTGGTGGATGGATGCTCCTCTCTTCTATCCATCTAAAGGGCAACTCTAAGGTCATTCTACACAACTCCTCAGAGGGTCCCAGCAAGACTCAGCCCCAGTTTCGCAGAGTGACTGGCTCAATAATGCGTGCTTCTATTGACTTTTCTCTCCATCCCTGTTTCCCTCTTCCTCCTGTTCCCAGGGATTACTTCTCCCCAAAAAGCTACTTGCACGCAAGTTCAGGGGGAGCAGGGAGGAACTCAAGCCAAAAAATGAATATGCACATTTCAACAGGCAAGGAATGTGGTAGACCAAAATGGTAGCCTCCAAGATGTCAGGTCCTAATCTTTAGAATCTGTGAAAGTTGCCTTATTTGTAAAAGGGTCTCTGTAGATGGGATTAAGCTAAGGAACCCGAGATGGGGAGATTTTTCTGGACTGTCTGGATGGGCTCTGAATGACATCACATATATCCTCTGATAAGATTCATGTGATGACATAGAGTGAGACAGGGTACACACAGACTAGGAGGAGGCGATGTGGCCACAGAGGCAGAGGTTGGAACGATGCAGTCAAGTCAGGGAATGTCTGAAGCCACTAGAAGCTGGAAGAGGCAAGGAGAGAATTCCGCCCTAGAGATTCCAGAGGGAGCATAGCTCTGTTGACACACTGAAGTTAGCTATCTGGCACTGATTTCCAACTTCTGGCCTTCAGAAATGGTAGAGAATCAATTTTTGTTGGTTTAAGCCACTAACTTTATTGTACTTTATTAGAAAAGCCACAGGAAATCAATGCAAGGAAACTGAGGCACACAGATGTTAAATAATTGGCCTAAGGTCTTAGGAGCCAAACTCAGGTCTGTCTGACTCTGGTGCCCAAGTTCTTAATACTTTGCTTCCTCTCCAAGGGGGGAAATATTTCTATTCTGGAGAGGAAGTAAATGACTCTACAAGGAGTCATAATTCATTTTGGTAAGGGCTATCATGGGAGGGGATGTTTTCTGGAAGCTGGGAGCACAGAAGTCTTCCTTGGGGAGATACCATTGCCCAGTGGCAACCAGGAAACTCTCGTGTGAGACAGATACTACACCGAATGATACACCAGATTCCTGTCAGCCAATTTCAACCCACTCATTTCTTCTTTAACCTCTGATGTTGGCTCAAAGCTGAATCCCCACCAGGTTTGTCCAGAATATATACGTTTTTGCTCCTGCATCTTGTTTTCCAGGGTGGACTGAGATAATTCTCCATGGGAAGGTCCTCTGCAGTTCTGGAGAATTGTTTGGGTACCAACTGAAGCAAGATGTTCTGTCTCCAAAGCCGCAGGGAGGAAATTCATAGCAGACTCAAGGGTTCCTTGAACACATACCTTCCATCAGAACACAGCGTCCACCAAGTGGGCCTGGGGACTGGGTAAAAGTATGTGAAACTCCACTTGTTACTGAAAGTTGGGCACTTGTCCCCGGAAGCTGCATCAGTAAAAGAGAGACAAGCAATTGGAGAAGAAGGAGAGAGAAGTTTCTTATTTTGCTGGGAAAGAAGGAAAATGGCAGACAGTGGTCTCAAATTCAAATTCCTGCTTCTGAGCAGAAGCACGGAGCTGTTCAATGTCCTTATATCCTAATTCCATCTTGGGCAAGACAATCTCACGGCCTCTGCAACAGTCTTGTGACCTCCGCCAAGATTCATCCCATCTTTGGCTAAGATCACAAGACGTCTGCTCAATCAATTTCCTCAAGCTGTCTCCTGTAGCACAGAGAACAAGAGACGTTCCCTGCCCCTCTGGACCACTGGCCTGAGGCAGGGATGCAGGTTTTAGTCCCCCCAAAACCTGGGGAGACAGAAAATATTTTTGCCAATTTTTTTTAGGCCATTCCCTCTGCAACATACTTTGGAATAGCAGATGAAAAAGGATAATAGAAGTAGGGACGGGCACAGAAACAAACAAGGGGTTTGCTGGGTGTTGTGGTTGGAATGTTTGTGTTCCCTACAGAATTCATGCTTAATCTTCAATGCATTAGTATTAAGAGCTGGGGTTTTTAGGAGGTGATTATATCATGAGGGGGTCTTCCCCTATGAACAGGATTAAGGGCCCTATGACAAAGGCTTCACACCGGGTCCAGCTCTTTTGGTCTTCTACCCTTCCACAGTGTCCATCCCTTCCAGAAGACACAGCAACCAGAAGCCATCTTGGAAGCAGAGAGACGGCCCTCACCAGGCACTCAACCTGCTTGTGCCTTGCCCTTGGATTTCTCAGCCTTTAGAGCTGTGAGACATACATTTCTTTTATTTATCAATTACCTAGTCTATTATATTTTGTCATAGCAACACAAATGGACTGAGACAGTAGGTTTGTTTGATGGTGATGCTAACCCCCTAACTCTTCCTTCTCTAGTTTGGTCTCTAAGCCATAACGAAGCCGTAAAAATAATCCCTACCATTGCCGCTTACCCTTAAATGTTTCATTCCTCGAATACTTCTGGTGTCACTTCCCCCTCTTCCTTAACAGTTTAGCTTTGAAAAAAATTCCCCACGTGATATTATGTGATATCTCTGCCGGATCCTTCTCAGGTACTGGGTTGGTCCTTCTGCTCCTTTATTTTATAAATTTTACCAAGCACCATCTGCCAATCACTGAGTAAAATACTGGGGATACGGAGATGATAGATTCTGTATCATCCCTGACCTCAAGAAGTTCACACTCCAGGTGGAGAGACAGGTGAATATGTAAGACACTATAATACTAAAATCACCCACATGGTGATAGGCAGCCCTGGATTAGTGTGGGAACACTCAGAAAAGGGCACTTAGGATGACTGGAGTTACTCAGGTGAGAAAGGGGAGATAGAAAGAGAGGGTGCAGTGGGAAGGTGGAAGGAGGCACGTGCAAAGGCTGAGATGCAAGAGAGAAAAAGAGAGCGTGAGAGTGAGGGAGAGAACACTGTAGTTGGTAGGTGGTTGGTGTGGCTGGAGCTCAGGCTGAGTGTTATCACTCAGCATCCACCAAATGGGCCTGGTGACCTCACGCAGCTGGGAGTCAAGCACAAAAACGTCACAGGCCATGCCACAGTTAGACTTCACGACAAATGTGATGGTGAGTCATCAAAGCATTTTAAGTCAGAAGAGAGACATGATCAGATTTACCTTTTAAATGACCACTGTGGCATCAGTGTGCAGAATGTATTGGAGGCCTGACTGGAGACGGAGAGGCCAGTTGGAGAATGATGGCACTGGTCCAGGTGAGAGATGATGAAATGGGGATGACAATAGGGGACAGATGCAAGAGCAATTTAGGATATAGAATCAACAGCAGTTGGCCACAGACAGACTCTGGGAGCTGAAGGAGAAGGAGGGGGGAAGGATAACTTCCAGGCTCCGTGCAAGCTGGTGAATGGGGAAGAAGATTGGGGGAGACTAGGAAGGAGGAAATAATGAATGGAGTTGGAAATACTCTGAGACTATTCCCCATCACCTGAGTGGAGATGTTTGGTAGGCAGGTGGTTCTGAAATCAGGTCTACACTCTGTTCTCTCTCCAATCAATGCTCTCTGATTAGTTTCAAGCATTCGCACACTTCAACTGCCACCTAATTACTGATAACTCCTCGGTCTTTAAATTCTTCTGGAACTTCTCTTCTGAGATCCAGCTTCCTGGAATCTTGAGCTCATGTTACTGAGTGAAAGAAGCCAGCCTGAAGAGGCTGCTACGGTATGACCCCTGTAAGACCTTCTGGAAAAAACTGTAACTATGGGATAGCAAAAAGATCAGGGGTTACTAGGGGTTATGGGGGAGGGAGAGAGAAAGAGGTGGAACCCAGAGGATTTTTAGGGCCGTGAGACTTCTGTGTAGGATATTATAACAGAATGCTCAAAGCTGAGTGGACCCTGATGTAAACCATGGGCTTCAGGTGATGACGCTGTGTCAAGGCAGGTTTGTCTGTGAAACCAACGTCCCACTGCAGCCCCGTGAGTGGGGCAGGGAGTATATGGGAAATCACAGTACCTTCTGCCAAATTTTGCTATAAGCCTGAAACAGAACTAAAAACCAAAGCCTACTCTTAGAAAATGTGGCTAGTTCAAATTGAGATATGTTGTAACTATAATATAAACCATGAATTTCAAAGGCAAGTATGAAAAAAAGATGTAAATATTCTATTAATAATTTTTATGTCCACCACATGATAAGAAAATAATATTTGGCATAAATTAAGTAAAATATATTATTAAAATGTATTTACTCTTTTTTTTTTTTGAGACAGAGTCTCACTATATCTCCCTTGGTAGAGTGCCGTGGTGTCACAGCTCACAGCAACCTCAAACTCTTGGGCTTAAGAGATTCTCCTGCCTCAGCCTCCCAAGTAGCTGGGACTACAGGCACCTTCCACAATACCCGGGTATTTTTTGGTTGTAGTTGTCATTGTTGTTTGGCAGGCCTGGGCTGGATTCGAACCCGCCAGCTCCAGTGTATGTGGCTGGGATCCTAGCCGCTGAGCTACAAGTGCCGAGCCTATTTACTCTTTTCTTAATTTTAAAAAGTAGGTTGTCCATGCTTTTGGTGCAGGACACAACTATTAGAGGGACTGTACCCAACAAATCCAAATATTGTGACTTGGTTGCTTAGAACCTCACATTAACCTGAAATTAAAAGGAAAAAAGAAAAGAAATGTGAAAAAATAAAAAAATATTAAAAGTGTGGTTACTGGAACAGTTTTTTTTTTTTTTTTTTGAGACGGAGCCTCAAGCTATCCCCCTGGGTAGAGTGCCATGGCATCACAGCTCACAGCAACCTCCAACTCCTAGGCTCAAGCGAGTCTCCTGCCTCCGCCTCCCAAGTAGCTGGGACCACAGGTGCCCGCCACAATGTCCGGCCATTTTTTGGTTGCAGCCATCATTGTTGTTTGGCGGGCCTGGGCTGGGGATTCGAACCCGCCACCTTAGGTGTACGTGGCTGGCGCCTTAGCCGATTGAGCCACAGGCGCCGAGCCAGGTTACTGGAACAGTTTAAGTGGCATGTAACTAACCTTTTCAGCTTTGAAAAATACCAAGTACCTTAACAATAGAAAAAATAAAGTGCATTAATGTACATAGTTACCATTCAATAAAAAAAAAAATAGAAAAAATAATATGAGTATAATTTCCAGGCTAAAAAAAAGACATGCTTTGATCTTTAGAGATATTAGAGTTTCTACCTCGATGAGGTAGAAAACCATGTAATCAGTCCAATGACTGTGACCAATTAAGTGACCTTGAAATGGCATTGAGGTTATATCAGAGGATAAAAGGAGCAGGTATGACGTCTATGTAACTTCAAGCCAAAGAAGTCCAAGTTGGAAATACTGAACGGTACAAAAAGGAAAGGAGCTGTACAGAGGGAATTTTGCATATCACCTAATCTCTGCCATGGTAGTAAAAAGAAAGCTTGGATTTTGGTCACCTTTTTCTTAGCCAGTGATACAGGAAAATCATGGTAGGAACTGGTAGGACAGAAGAAAGAGTGAAATGAGGCCTTGAGGGGAGTTGGTGTCATGCACAATTGCCAGGAAATGACAGCAGCAGCAATTTACAGAGTGTGGTGAAGGTGACAGGCAGCTCCGTTTGACTGAGCCTGTGGGAGGGCCAAGGATGTAGAGACAGGTGACCTTCCTCCTTGGTCTTTAAGGCATCTAAAGAGATGGGGGGGTGGGATGGGTCATGTGAGGGCCAGGACCAAGCTTTAAGGTGTGCCCAGCAAGTGCTTCCCTCAGGGACTGTGTGTCTGGACGGAGAGCTCTAGGACCTAGCTCCTCATTTCACAGATGAAGGGGAAAGAGAGGAAGGAAGAGGAAAACAAACTGCGCACTGGCCCAGCCCCCGCTGTGGGATGCCCCGGGCTATCTGTGGAAGCCTAGAGGAAATAGGACAGCCTCCCTCCTGAGCAGTTCCCACTGGAGGAGATCCCGCTGGTTTGGCAGAGTTTCTCCCAACAGTGGAAATGGTCTGTAAAATGATTAGTTTTAAAAGTACATTGTATTATTTAATTTTGATAAAATGGTCCAAACTTCTTTGTACAATTCTGTAAAATTGGGATGTTAGAAGAAATAATTAGAAGAGAACAATTTGTACTTTAAAACAAAACAAGAAAAGGAACAAAAGGAAAAACCCCGTTTTGCTGCAGTAGACAAGGCTCTTTGTCCATTTTTCCAAAATTCAAGTGCATCCTTATGCCATTCTCTGCTGTTCCTATTATCAAGGACTCCAAGAGACTCAAATACATTTCTTACTTGAGGAAATTATTGCATTGAATAATACTTGAAATGCTGTTGCCATTGGATCTGGATTTGAAATCTTTCCCCACTCCATTTGGCAAATATTTCCTGAGAGTAACTGTGTACCAGGCACAGTTCTGGGCCCTCGGATATACTGATGAGAAGAAAATCCTTATTCTGAGGCTCTTCCATTCTAAGTCAAGCAGTATGGGGTGAGATGTCAGGTGCTGCAGTGATGGAATGAGGGTAAGGTGACCAGATGTCCCACTTTTGGCAAGACAGTTCCCATTTTTAATGATTTGTCCTGCGTCCTGCAGCACTTTAAATAAGTCCCGATTTTTGGAAAGAATGCACGAATGGGCGGGAGAACAGGAAGGGAATACACGGTTTTCGGCTGCCATGTGGCTATTTCGCCAGGATATGAGTTTTATATTATTTTTGTTAAT
>CAUYQV010036231.1:0-20862 GCA_963574575.1 Galagoides demidoff | reverse complement strand
AGTAGAATCAGAACGTTTTAAAACAATAACTGAGAAAATGACATAAAGGCTGTGTTGATCAGTTTGATGGAAGTATTTCGGATTGCATGTGAAAACCCCACACTGTACCCCAGAAGTGCATTAATGTACATAGTTACCATTCAATAATAAAAAAAATTATAATCATTAATATTTGTGATTTTTCATTTTTAACTTCAAAAAAATCTTGATAATAACATTAAAAATAAACTATGGATAGATTTAGAATTAAAGGCATTAGACAACATTTAAGGATTCTAACTGCTATTTCCCAGCATATTTTTGTTCCAAGTTATTTCTGCTGATTTGGCTGAAATGTTCTGAACTTGTGATAAGAGAGAGAATTTCTTTATAAAACCCCCATAAAATGGATGCCCAGTCTGTAACCTTGGGACTTTCAGGCCCTCTAAAGGTCACCAACAACTACAAGCCTAATGGGAAGTTAATTAAAAGGCAAAGAAATCCAAGGAGAAGAGATGGCCAGCATCCACAGACTCAGTCCCGGGGGACAGAGTTATTAAACCTAAATTATTCATTCAATGACGATTTACTACATGGGTACATTCTGCTTTAATCCCATGCTAGGCACAGAGGGGAATTACAATTTTTAAAAATAAAAATAAATTGAAAAACAAAGTTCTTGGCTTTTGGCAATTCACCCTACGCTTGGAAGGAGGAGAGACATGAAAGGTAAAAACCTGGTGGTGGTGGGGTGGGGCATGGGGAGATGTAGGACTAAGGACACCAAGTGGCAAATATGTAGGATGAAAAGGTCCAGGGAGCTAATGTACATCATGAGTACTGCAGTTAAAAAATAGTACAGCACTTGGGGTTTTCCACTGTGTGAGTAAATTTTAGCTGCTCTTGTCACACACACACAAAAGGGTGATACAATGGTGTTGTTTCACTATAGTAGTTATTCTACTATCCACATGTATCTCAGAACACAATGTTGTGTACTGGATGTAAATATAATCAAATTTATTGGGGAGGGAGGGAGACATGAGAGAAGTCCCTTGTATTCCTGCTACCAAAAAGATGGCCATAAGCAGTAGGCCCTTACCAAATGCTGAACCTACTGGGCCTTCGTCTTAGATTTTCCAGCACTTTCCAGGGATATGAAAAATAGATCTTTGTTGTTTAAGCCAAAAAAAAAAAAAAAGTGAATATAATCACATGCAGACTTGCATTAATTGGTTCAAATGACAAATGTTGTAAGGGTCTAGAGCTGCTCTAGCTTGAGCTGGAACAGACCAGGAAGAAGGTTGGAAGCTTGTGGAATGGGGCTAGAGTCAAAACAACAGGAAGGATTTGTATAGGTGGCAATTTGTTTGGGCTTCTCCTGAAAGAAGATCCTGAGACCAGAATCACAAATGACCTTAGAAAATAATGGCCACAAGCAGAGAAGTGAGGCAGGAGAAGGAAAGGGACAATAATAAATAGTGCTGATATGAAGCCAGTTACCATGAAGTAATGGAAGCCTGATCACCCTTGAGAAATCTGAGAGCCATGTGGTTCATAATTATCCCTCCCAAGAAGCAAAGGAGCTGGGGTATTTGCACAGTGAGGAAGGGCGTAATAAGCCACTGGCCCAAAGAGGACAAATGCCTAGAACCAGGAATGGACGTTGCATTCAGGGACAGCAGAGCATCAGACTGTCGGACAGTGAAGACTTCATTGCTGAGGAAATTCATTAACATTACTGAAAACTTAGCCTTGACTTAGGCAACTTAGTGCTGGAAGGAATTTTTAGGAAATATCTACTGTTCATCTTCAGATGAGAAAAATTAGATTTAGACACGATTAATGTATTGTTTTGTGGCAAAAAAATCTAGGTTTGAGCAGAGCAAGGGAGAAAATCTAAGTCTCTTACCTCTGAGCTCAGAGTTCTCTTTGTTAACCTCACATATACCTAACATTTATTTCTAGGGCTTCCATGAAGTTATGAACTTGGGTTATCTGTTAGCAGTAGAATTTATTGTTATCATCTCAGACACAGTAAATGTCCTTGCTCAATTTTTTTTTCTTTTTTTTTTTTTTGAGACAGAATCTCACTATGTCACCCTGGGTAGGTTCTGTGGCATCACAGCTCAGAGCAACTTCGTACTCTTGGGCTTACGTGATTCTCTTGCCTCAGCCTCTCAAGTAGCTAGGACTACAGGTGCCTACCACAACACTGGCTATTTTTTGATTGCAGTTGTCATTGTTGCTTAGCAGGCCCAGGCCAGGGTTGAACCTGCTAGCCTTGGTATGTGGCCGGTGCCCTACTATGGGCACCAAGCCTCAACTTTTCACTTTAATTCTCAAATGTGGTCCTGATGTCTCTCCCACCCCAGGTGTTGTGAGTAGTTGGAGCCACCCAACCAGCAATCCTGTTCCAGGAAGCAAATACAGGAGAGGCACTATGCACTCAAAAAATATTCATGTCTGCATTGTTTATGATAGGAACATATTGGGAACAGCCTAATTACCCATTGTTAGGAAAATGAACAAATAAAATCTGGCATATCTAGAAAACAGAAATTAAATACAGCCGGTAAGAATGAATTACAACTGAACATAACACTATGAAGAGGTTTCAAAAATATGTTAAGTGAAAGGCCAAGGAACAGTACACACCATACCAACATGAGGCCTTTACTATATATTTAAATAGACAAAGTACAGTGTATATGGCTGATAGATATTTCTACATTTTTGGTAGAAATAATCTAGAAGGATTTACATACAGCTCTTAAGAGCGTTTGTTCTAAGCAAGAGGTGGAAAGGGGAAAGGGAGGAAGGGTGCTCAAGAGAGGAACTTGGTCAGAAGTCACTGGTTCTTGTATTTAAAAGAAGTAAAGAGATCAAAATGTCAAATTTTTTCAAATTCTTCCTTGCTGACACATGAGTATTATTTTTCTCAACACATTTCTGAGCTTAAACATTTTTCAGGTTAAAAAAGTAAGATTTCTAAATAACAACATCAACTTTCAAGAAACCCAAGAGAAGCAACACCAAGGATGTCAATTCACATGTAAGAAAATCTTCACGTTCACATCTCGGTATGAGACGAACTCACACTCACAAGGGCAGAGCTGCACAGAGGATGCTGAGTCTGAACGCTTGCTCCACTCTTACTAGCTGTGGGATCTCAGGAAAGTTATTTAAGCTCCCTGGGCCTGATTTTCCCAGCATTTAACAAACAGGAATAATAATAGTATCTACCACCGAAGGTTGTTTTGAGGACTAAATGTTATAGAAGCATCTAGAACAAAGCCTGCCACACAGATTGAGCTCAGTGACATGCAGAGACATGATCACCAGGTTTGGTTGGACTATCTTAGACTTTCTTCACAAGGGTGCTTCTCCTTTCAGTGAAACTCTCTTTAATCCACTGATATGGCAATTAATTTTAAAAGAAGATTCCACTGGCTCTCATCTGCAGCACCAAGTCTTGTTTTAGAGCAGGAAAAACTAATGAATTGCAGCAGCAGAGTTCCCATTCATTCATTTGACTAATAAGTTCAAACCTCATTATAATGCCATTTACTGTACAGTGCAATTCAGCACAGGGGATCTCTCTTGGGCCTCAGCTAGAAGGATTTAATTACTGGATTACCAAGAGGACTTTTCAGTCAAGTGGCATCCATCACCTATGAGGCAAACTTGAAGGACAAAGTTATTGAGAGAGTCCAGCATGATTTTTTAGAAGTACAGACGTTCTGGGGTTGATGTAGAGAACACAAAAGACCTTAAACAATTTACAGGTCATACTAGTAAAGATAGATGAAAGTAAGAGAAGAGGAACAGCAATGTAAGTCGTGTATTGGAATCACCAGAAAGTCACAGGTGGAGAGTGACTACTACCTACGGAACATGCAAAGACACCAATGGCATCCAGAAATACAAAAGATGGAATAGGAGCATGCATGAACTGTGGGTAAATAAATCAATATTAGTGTGTGTTCTTTTCTTTTCTTTTCTTTTCTTTTCTTTTCTTTTCTTTTCTTTTCTTTTCTTTTCTTTTCTTTCTTTCTTTCTTTTCTCCCCCCCCCCACACTGGAAAGGTAAAATTAAGGATACCAATTCCCACTTACATTTTTTAATATTTTAAAATATCAGTGTTTTCGCACATTTTCTACTCATCTTTTAAGCTATAGGCCTTATGACTACAGACATTCCCTAATGGAAGGAAAATAAAAAAGATGAGTCAGGGGGCTCCAAGCTTTGCCATCCAAAAAACCTATTATTATGAATTGGAAAGCCCACTCCGAGATAAGAGACAGTGGACTCTAGGCCCTCTTTAACAAGCCCTGTCTCCGAGAGGAAGAAGGAGAGCTTGCTTTAGTGAGCAGCTCACTCCTCCAGCTTGAGTGGAGTCAGATCCCGCCTGAAAGCTAAATGCATATGTTTGATATGTCGATTATGACTGTCCCAGCCCAGATCAGCAGGCATCAGAAAGGACCAACACTCACAGAGGGAAATGTATTTTACTGCTATAAGCAATTTACTTCCCCCATTTAAATGGATTTTGTACAAAATGTGTATAAAATGGCATTAAATAAATGTACACATCACAGATCTCTTCATCCCCCAAAGTACTAGACAAAGATTTTGGGTCTCTGGCTTATCTATCTCACACACACACACAACACCATATGTTTTAACTGTAAAAGAACAATCTTACTCAGCTCGGTCCAAGCACAGTTGAATAGTTGAGTGATATTCAGCTTCATAAATGGAACTTTTGTTTTGCCTTATGCTAGATATTCAATTACAGTCTAAAAGGCCTATCATTTAAATTTTTAAAATAGTTCTATAAAACTCAGTTTATAATATCATGAAATGTAATGCTCTATGGCACCTTGCAAAATATAGCATCCTAGGATGTTACATGAATACAGGACGCTAAAAATGGGTTGTCCTCCAACTGTATTGGATGGATATATTCCACATACAATACATCATGGTCCAAGCTCACATATTCAGAGAATACCTGTACTGCTCCTTTAATATAAAGAGATAATGACCTGAACTTTTACATTTAAAGTTCTGTGATGAAACTGGATACTTAGGAAAAGAAATGAGTTATTACATAGGTACTGAAATTTATACTGTTTAAGAATATTTCTGCACAAATATAGCTCAAGTTGTGAGACTGACTGCCTTCCTTATAATGAAAGAAAATTCTGTTTTTGTAAAATTAATGGACTATCACACTATTTCTTTCTCTGTCCCAAATAAGAATGAACTCTGGGAGCCTATAAAGGCAGAGATGCCCAGCTTCTCCTGACACAAAATAATAGATTTCTCATGTTACTACAAGGTCCCTAGCATCCTATTTGTGAAAAACAAGTTGTAAAGCTTTATTATTTCCCATAAAGTCTGAATAGTTTGAACACACAGGAAACACATCGATATTTCCCCTTTTAACACATTTACAACATTTAAGTAAGTTGTAAGTACTTGGCCAGCAATCTCAATCAGAAAAGTCAGTCATAACACATTTCAAACCTATAAAATTATCACTTTATTTTAATGAGTTTTCATAATAAATTGAGGTCGGAAATCATCTTTGAATGCAGACTCTATATATCACTGGGAAAGGACCTCACAATCAGTTCCTGGGCTTTTAGTGAGGCAGGTCAGAACACGGTACCCAGGTCACTGCAGATCTTTAAGCCTCTTATTTCCTGCTTTATTTCATCCTGACACCACTACTTAAACTACAGTTTTGAAAAATGAGAAAAAGGTGGGCAGTACACCTGAAACATACTGGCTAGATATACCAAATATTTAACATGGGCTAGAATTTTCCTGCTTTATTGTAACTATTAGCCAATTCACTAGAAGAATCAAATTAACAGAGCATAAAACTCAATGTACTCTTAGGCTAGTTATTCCAGTAACTCTGCTAGTAATTAGTATATTAAAGTTTCCTATGCATAGACATTTGTTCATTCAAGGTAGTTTTGAATATATTCCTAGGACACAGAGATATGACAAGTGAGCAGAGTCCTTGCTTTCTAGTGAAAGAGAAAAACACTCAAAAAAATCCCAGTGAATACATAAAGTGACCTCAGGTTGATAAGGGCTATGATGTCAACTAAAGTAGTGAAAGTGGATAGGCAGTGATGAGGTAACATTTTAGACGGGATGGTTGAGGCCACCCTCCTGAGAAACAACTGGCCTTGTGCTATGTTCTCCCCAAGTCAGGCAGTGCTTTGAGACCTCCACGCACATTGACTCACTGAATTCTCAAGACCCCTATGAGGGCAAAATGGAGGCACAAAGCAGGTGGACCAAATCCAGACCTTGAGTTTTAACCTAGAATGTTGGGCTTCAAAGTTCATGTTCTTAACAATTTTAGACAGTGTGAATATCAATGGGAAGACAGGATGGGCATCCATTTAAGGCCAACAGGAACATATATTTCCATTATAAAAGTCTCCAAATATTAACCCAATGGAAAAGAAGAAATGATCACCCAACCAAGAATCTGACAACCTAGATTCTTAATGAGAGTCCATCACTTAAATATCTCTGTGGTCTTGGGCAAGTCACTTGATTCATTTCAGCTCAACTCAACTCCATTCCGTGAGGGTGAGCCCCCTGTCTGCTTTGCATGCCATTATTTTCCAAAAGATAGGCAGAGCACTTGACACGTGTTAGGGAGCCAAGCTGTATTTGCTGAACGAACAAAACACTTGCCTAGCAGCCATCAGCTAAATTTTTCACACAGGGACCAGTTTCCTGGAAGATAATTTTTCCACTGAATGATGGGCATGGTGGAGGGGAGTAGGATCTGACAGGTGACAGAGCTCAGGCAGTGATGCAAGGCATAGGGAGCAACTGTAAATAGAGATTGAATGTCACTCACTCACCAGCCTCTCCTTGCTCTAATGCTGCCCTGTTCCTAACAGGCCAAGGACTGGTACTTCTCTGCAGCCTGACAGTTGGGGACCCTAGTATTAGACAGGCTATAAGATACAAAGTACAGTCTTAAACAATAGGAAAAAAATGTCTTATCTAGTTCTTAATGGGAAAAACTGGCCTTAATTTCTGAAAAAGTGATTTCTAGATTTCTTTCCAGCTTTGAATTGTTGTTAATTGTGAGACTTTTACCAAAACTCGATTTTCCCCAAATATATATTCTCACGAACAGTGATGAATAAATGTCTTTAATTTACCACAATGAACAATAAGTGGAAACTTCTTGCATACTGGCATTAAAATATTGATCTCATATTTCTGAATGGAGCAGAAAAAAAAATGAAAATAAGAGAGAAAAAAAGGCAGTGTGACAGTTAATCTCAAAATAGGCATAAACAATAAGATGTTGCTTGGAGTGTGATATTGATGCATTTAAGGTAACAGGTTTGGTGCCCATGACAACCAGTTAATTTGGTACGTGCAGAAACACTGCTATGGCACACAACAGAGAATTTAAGGAAAGGTTTGAAATACCATATTAACTCTTACTTGATTTGTAGTTCTCTAAATTTTCCTTCCTCCTTTGTGCATAGCTCTATGGATTGATCTTTTAACTATGGAATATTTTATGTACAGAGCCCTGATATTATTGAGAATACCTTTTCACATGGGGTTTCTCAATCTGTCATCATTTTCTCATCTACTGACCTACATAGGCAGTAGATATTAATATTATTGGAAGGAAGTAAAATGATTTCTACCAATTTTAAAACAACAGGCGGACATGTCCTGGACATGGAGGAGGGAGGCTCAGTCTCATCAGCCTGCCCGGCATAGCAGTTAGCCTTCCTCTGTCTGCCACCCCAGAGTGCCCACCAGTTGACTTCTTGGGGGATCCCTAGTGATCTCGGCTCCCCAGTCCAAATTCTCCCAGACCACTTTCCCAAGCAACTCCATAAACCGAACAAAATCTATGAGCTCCATATTCACAAAATATAACTCAGCAGGAACTCAGGGCTCTCCACAGTAAAAACACAGTACGTGACAATGACATGTATATGGCATGACATATGTGTCAGGGGAGGAGTAACACTACAGCAGAAACAACACTCATTGGCCATGTACGGAAGGACAGTAGTTTGGCATCATATGCCAGGATATAAGAAAATAAAAACTGAACATCTGTAAATGGGAGGAATTTCCAAGATAGCCCTTTGCCACTCACAGACATTCAAATGAATAACTCGACTCCAAATACAATACAGACACAATTTGAAAAAGAATTTGCAAAAATAAAGTTAAGGCTGTCTCTCATAATCTTCACTAAGCAGAATAAACACAGAGAGGGAATAAATCTTTCTACAAAATGTCACAGGTAGGAAGAGGAAAGCTTCAGAAGGCCTTAGGAAATTATAGGGATTTCATAAATAGCATGTGATTAGAAACGAAGCAAAGTCTAGGTAGTTCTGAAAAATAAAACAGCTAATGGGAAACATACTACCCAGTACAGCAAACAGACTGAGAAGGGCACTGCTGGAAATGTAAACAGGACGTTACCTCTGCTTCACTTAGCTCAGAGCATTAACATAGGATAGGAGGCGAATTAATCCCCCCGCCCCCAAATAAAAAGAGATTCCAATCAGCAAAAAGCATGTGAATGGAAAAGACTAGGAAACACTTAAGGACTAGCAGGTAATATTAATACCCAATTGTGTGTTTTGGCTTGTGATGTTTCCCCAATGTTTCTTTATAAAGGTGGATTTGGGTTCTTTTTGACTATCTATCTATTCATCTAGTTTCCATTCATAACAGTTTTTCCAATCTAGTATGCTTCCTATGACAAAGGTATGGTGAAAAGGTGTAGCTGAATTTCCTCATTTTAAGATCACTAAGCCTAACATTGCCCCAAATGCTATTTGCTATCGCCAATCATTTTAGGCCTGTCCCTCAGCCTGAGGTCATGCACAAAGAAAATGTGATGCCTACACCTCAGTTATTAGGGCACCAGCCACATGCACCAGGGCTAGTGGGTTCAAACCCAGCCCCCGCCTGCTAAATAAACAAGCTAAAAATAATAGCCAGGCAGGCATTGTGGTGGGTGCCTGTAGTCTCAGCTACAAGGGAGGTTGAGGCAAGAGAATCGCTTGAGCCCAAGAGTTTGAGGTTGCTGTGAGCTGTGACACTACCGCACTCTACTGAGGGCAACATAGCGAGACTCTGTCTAAAAAAAAAAAAAAAAAAGAAAAAGAAAAAAGAAAATGTGAGGGATACCATCTACTTTGCTAGTGAGCTCCTTATGTGCTTTACAACATTCATGGCAATAGCTGCTGTATTATTTACCTACTGCTGCATCACAAATTACCCCAAACCTAAACTAACGTTTATTATCTCACAGCTTCTGCAGGTGAGGAATTTTGGAGTGGCTTAGTTGGGAGATGCAGCCTCGGGATCTTTCAGGGCTGCAGACATCTAAGAGTTTGATGGAAGCTATAGAATGAATGCACTTCCAAGCTCACTCACACTGCTGCAGGCAGGCCTCAGTTCCTTTCCATGGAAGCCTCTCCAGAGGCTCACAACATGGGAGCCCACTGATCTCTCTACAAGGCAGACAAAACTGGCATCTCATGACAAAACTGGCTTCCGATCCATAGAGAGTGCATAGTAGATTGAATGGTGTTTCCAAATAGATATGTTGAATTTGAGATCAGCCTGAGCAAGAGAGAGATTCCCCCCTCTACTAAAAACAGAAAAAGTAGTGGGGCATTTTGGCAGGCACCTGGAATCCCAACTACTTGAGCGTCTAAGGCAAGAGGATTGTTCAAGCCCAAGAGTTTGAGGTTGTTGGGAGCTATGAAGCCCCCACACTCTACCCAGAGCAACACAGCGAGACTCTGTCTCAAAAAAACTATAACAAAAAAGCCCAAGTACATATGTCCCTGTCTGGAGGCCCAGAATCTATGACAGTGAATTTATTTGAAAAAAAAATTGTAAAGGTCTTTGTAGATGTAAAAAAACTCTCAAGACCTTGAGATCATCCTGGATTAGGGTGAGCACTACTTCCAATGACAAGTGTTCTTTAAAAAAAGAGAAAAGGAAATGACACGGGGGACATACGAAATATGCCGTATAGAGACACAAGCAGAGAGTAGAGCTATGGTGCCACAGGCCAAAAAAAAAAAAAAAACACCTGAAGCCACCATAAGTTGAGAGAGGCAAGAATGGATTTTCTTCTAAAACTTCAGAAGGAGGGTGGCCCTGCAGACATCTTGATTTTGGCCCTCTCCCCTCCAGGACTGTGAGAATAAATTTCTGCTGTTTTAAGCCATCAAATTGTGGTCATTTGTTACATTACCCCTAGGAAAAGAATGATGAAGGTGGGGATACCCAAGAGGTAAACCATGGTCTTTTATTTTTAAACCTAATCTCAGAAATTCCCATTACTCTGACATATTCTGTTCACTAGAAGGGAGTCCAGGTCATGTTCAAGGGGAGTGGAATTAAGCTGTACCTTTCTCAAGGAATTTGTGGACATATCTTTAAAACCAGTAAAGTTGCCATATGAAGTTTCTCAAAATAACTTTTAAAGTAGCTCTTTTCTCTGAGGTCAGGATACTGCAAAGAGGCAGGAGCAAATGTCTTCATCTCCAGGTCAGCATATGAGATTTATAAATTACTATCCGGGACTTCCATATTTTCTCAGACACCAATCACTGCTACATAAACTCAAATGGACTATTGTCATAAAGTTTATGGGTGAAGCTTATTGGACCATGATAATTGATATGTAACTCATCTAAGATTACTATTAATAAGGTACCACATGAAATAAGAAATTATTTCAAAATTATATTCAAAAGCCCTGTAAGAGGGTTAATATGACCAAAGGACTAAAGGAGGCTGGGCATGCCAGCAGGAAGAGCATATTACTGTGAGTCCAGATACCCAGGCTCTCATCTTGGCTGTGCTCCTCCACATGACCCTGAGAAAAGTTAAGCAATTTTTCTGTTTTCTTATCTGTAAAATTATGAGGTCAAGTTAGGCAATCATTAAAATTCCTGTCAGCTCCATCAACAGCAGCACTCCCTTTATCACCTCCAGAAACTAAACTACAATTACACATATGTCAAGAATGAAACAGAGTGTGTGTGGCAAAGAACAAGCCAAAAATTTATGGACTGTCCTTGTTCTGCCCATCTGCTAAGGTGATTTTGTCCTCCTTAGCCCTTACCATCATCTGAGAGTCTTTGCTTTTATGTGAATTGTTCATCTTCTGCCTCTCTCTGCTAGAATCTAAGCTCTAAGAGGACAGGGAACTTGGCCATCTTCTTCTCTATAGTGGGCTACTTTCTAGAAGAGCACTGTGGCTTGGTGTAAGCACTCAAAGGGTGCAAATAAGGGTTGAGCTAGCTAATGAAGTAGGCCAAGGATTTTACAAGTAATAATAGAGTCATATATATCTCTGATATTTTACAGTATTAAAAATTTTTCTGCATATAGTCCTTATCAGACCCTCCTGCATAGATACAATTATCCCTAGACAATCGCATAGGAGGAAACTCAGGCTTAGAAGTTAAAGGACTTCACCAAACACTTACAACATCTGGAGGCTTTTCAGATCTTTTATTTGACATTTAGTGCTCTGGACACAGAATCAATCTTTCATTCTATGGTACAGAGCTTGGTTCCATCAATATTTTCAACTGGAAACACCTCTAATCAAGTCATAAAGTTGTAAAAAAAAAAGTCATAAAGTTGTTTAAAATTTAATCTTTGGGATTAGTGATTAATGGCAAAGTTAGTTAATACATTTATAATTTTTGTTGATCACTTTTTAATCAAATCATATATGTTAGTAATAACTCAAGGAATATCTTAAAACGGAGAGGAAAAAAATCTTCATTTAACTCAGCATTTGCTACTTATTTCAATAAATGTATTCTGTAATATGAGCACATTAACTATCATGGCTCTGAGATTAACCTTTCTTGTTTGCTTGTGCCTGACCTCCGAGCATCCTAAATTACTCAAAGCCATTCTGATGGCTTTAATTTATGAGAACACCTTCAAATGTTCATCTGTTAAATCCTGAAAATTATTATCCCTGCACAACAGTGGCTCTCTTTTTAATCTTAGCTGATAACTCTGATTAAACACATCCAAAGGCTGATTACCCCACTGTGGTTAATGCCAGTGTCACTGCTAACCACTTATTTCACAGTGGGAATCGCCTTCAAGAACCCATTTACATTATTACCCAGAATTGATTTATACTGCTATTTTCTATTGATCACATAGGAAAAAGAAAGCACAGACAGTGTCCTCTGAAGGCAAATAATGCAAGCAAGGCAAAGCTATTTAATTCTATAGTCAGCCACTAATACAGCAAAGCAAATACTAGTGCCTTCCAAAATACAGATTTTTTTTTTTTTTTTTTTTTTTAGACAGTAGTATTAGAAGTGTGTTGGTATTTCATCACTAAACCATTTGGGGATGAAATCTATGTTATCATAATTGGCCAAAAGAAAAAAAGGAAAATTGAAAGAAAATAATCTAAGCATGTTGATACATCCTTCAAATTTTGCTCCCTGCACTTTCTTACCCTAGTGGTGTCTTTGAGCAAGAGCAAATCTGGCATTGGGATACCAGAGAGGCCAAAGGCAGCAGCACGAGCTGTACAGATTCCTGGCATCATGGAGTCTTCTCTGGGGTGCCTTCTTGTTTGGTTTCCTGCAGTGGCTGTTATGAGTATGACAAAGGAGGGCAGGAGATAAAGACAATGTTCTCATCGATTCCTCCAGTAAGGGCATGTCGAGAGCCAACTGTGAGATGTCAGGGTGATAATGGCTGTGGCATCTGTCACCTCATGAATTGCTAGTGTTGATTTGGCTGATTTGGCTGGCCAGGGGGTGTCCCCTTCCTCCCTCACTGCTCCATGTGTGCCCCCACCAAGCTGTGTACTTGGTCAAAGAGTATAACCATCCCCAATTGAGGAGGATCATATCTCGGTCAAGGGTATACAAGTACCTGCCCTCTCCTGAAAAACATCCAAACAGGCTGTCAGGAGCCAACTCTGAAGACTAACTTAGAACCATCTCTATTCTGGGTACCATGTTAGATGCTAAGGATACTAGGAGTGAATGAGACTTCCTCATCCCTCCTTAAAATGTTATTCTGTCTGAAATGATAGGTAATGAATTTTCTTAACTGAACTGAAAATTCTCCAAAGCAAAAAAAAAAAAAAAAAGAATATGTCAGTTTTCCTTAAAAAAAAAAAAAAAAATCCCTCATCTGTGACCCAGACAGATGCATGTGTTGTATATACCCCCAAAGGAGGGACACTACTTGGGACCCAACACTCTCCAGGGCAGTGGTTCTCAACCTGTGGGTTACTGCACTAGGAAGGTTGAGAATCACTGCTCTAGGATAATGGTCCTCATGCTTGAGTGCACAACAGAGTCATGCAGACAGCTTGTTAAACCAGAGTTTCTGATTCAGTAGGTCTGGGGTGGGGCAGGATGATTTGCATCTCTAACAAATTCCCAGGTGCTGCTGCTGCTGCTCCAGGGACCACATTTTGAGAAGCACTGCTAGGATTCTCAGGATACTTCTGCCCTTCCTGCTTCCACATTTACCATGAGAATCACTAAGGAGATAAATTGTATGAAACTACGTAACATGATTGAAAGGGGCAGTAATTATGGTGGAATAGATTCAAATAGAAACGAAATTCCTGAAGCACTTAAGGAAAATAAGCCAATCAGAGTTGATTTTAGGAGGAACAATCCCAGCTTCATCAGAAAGGAGATGATTTCATGATCTTCAAAAGCAGTTTTTCTCTTTATGTAATATAAGTCACTCAATTATGGAAAGGGCTCCTGAGGGCCCTCAGGTCTCCATCAAAGACTAGCAGAGTCACACTCTCCGCAGCATGCCCACCCCACTGCCTTCATAGTCAGACCCTGTGGGGAAAGCTCCTGGTGGCTGAGATCAAGTTGCCTTTGAAGAGGACTAACTCAGAACCATCTTGAGAGTTACCTACTCCAGACACTGAATTTCCTCAAGACTCTAGGCTCTCTTTCAGTACATTAGCTAACACCACTGGAGGAAGCAAGGAATAAAGAGAGGTTTATTTCCTAACACAGTGATGGTTTAAACTAACTCTCTCTTCTGGGACTTGACGTATTCACTTCCCAGTTCTGGCCCCATTTAGAAAAATTATCACTTTTTTCTAGGCATTTTTTTTTTCATCATAGCCTTGTTATTTGAAAGATTTGAAATATTCCTCCAAAGTTAATATTATCTTGAGTCAGCAGAAGCAACAGCTGTCCCAAGAAATTGACAGACAGTATTTGAAATTCACCTTTATCGATTGTGATCTGAGTAAGCCACATACATTTAATAAAATACAATAAATATTTAACCTCTCTGAATCTTACCTTCTTTTTCTATGAAAGGTTAAGATTGTCCTAGACCAGGGATTGACAAACCTTTCCAATAAAGGCCAGAAAGTAAACATTTCAGGATTTGTGGTCATACACTGCTTGTAGCAACTACTCAGCTCTGCCACATGAAAGCTGCCATAGACAATATGTAAACAAATGGGCACATCTGTGTTCTAATAAAACTTTATTTATAAAAACAGGCAGGAAGTCTGGTCAACATTTACCACTGATGCTTTCCTTGGCTCAGGGATCCTTGGCCAATGCATTGCCTCTAATGTGGATTTAGTTTGTCACAGGAGCAACAGATTTAACCTCTCTATGCCTGAATTGCTCTTTGTGTTGGAAGAAAATCTCAGTACTCATCATGTCATGTCCTTGTAGAAATTTCAAAAGGACTGATGAGCTAGTGTTTCAAAGTACTATGATTTCTTGATGAAGGGCACAAAAGAAGTACTAATTATTATCAACACTACCTTTTAAACTACTATCATCTGATTATTATTGCACCTGGGAATAGAATATGGATTCTGATTGACAACACTCATTTAAATTATGCTATAGTCTCTCACCTGAGAGTTTCCCTTCAAATGATTAATGAAAAACTAGAAGTTGGATACCAATATTATGCTTTGATGTCTTTTAGAGATTAAATATAAGAAATAAAAGAAACAGATTCCATCATTTTATACTTACAGCTTTCATATTTTCTATTTATCTTTGATGATTATTCAGCCCTAAAGCTTAAAAGTGAAGCATTCTAAAGAAATAAAATAGATAGATGTGAGCTATGCTGAAAATGATCAAATAAGATTGATATGGTTTCTGTATTTTTATTTTTTCTTCTTTAGTAGAAGCCCCGTTAACAGTAAATTTCAGTGACAGGAGACTTTGTAACTATTATACATTTAAAGTATGATTTTAAAAACAACGGATAATTAATACTAATGTCTCCATTTCTTAAGAATATTAGCATAGCTTTTCTTTTATATCCCACTCACCACCAGTTATCAACCAGCTTGACACTTTACTAATTCATTTGATAGCTACTCCTCATTTGATAGTACCTGGTATACACAAGGGACTCTGTTATAAAAGTGGACAGTCTTCACATACAACAATAAAAGGCAACACATGAAAAGTTCCCTCAGCACGTCAATATGCAGAATTCTGGAGTTTGAAGAAAAAAGAAGGTATGTTTATGGAAATGATAAGAGAAGATTTGTTTCATGATAGACATAATATTCCTTCTGAGTCTAGAAGACAAGTGGAAAAGAGTAAAGGAAGACCTTTCTAAATAGCTCCAGATACAGACCCCATGTACAGACATACCACTGTGAGCAATCGTATTGTATAAAAGGTAAGTAGTTGTATACAATTCATATTGTATAAAATGTAAGTAGTTCAAGACATGACACTATGTCATGGAAGGCCAAAGATGTTCAGGTTAACACACCTGTGTTTAAAGAAAAAGTCATTAACAGATTTTGAGAGGATTAGGGTTACATTTTACTTATCATTCAATAAATATCTTTGAGCCCAAATTATAAGTGATGAATTTTTAATAAGCTATAAGGATATAGAAATAAATTTAAAAGATCTGAGAAAGAAATCTGCCCTTACTCTGATAGGTGGAGGTAGGTAAACAAAAGAAATAAGGAAACACTATAGTATATTTAAAGATGTCATGCTATAGATAAGCAAGTATAAATAAAATAGAGAAGCTATTAGAAATAGTTTGATTTTACATTTAAACAAGGGTTTGAAGTAGGTAAGGGACAAGCCAAATAGGTATCTAGAATTCCAGGCGGAGAGGATGCGGTGAGAAGGCCCTGAGCATCAGTAAAGCAGTTGGGGTGAGGGACGGCGGGCACAGATGATGATGCCAGAGAGGTAAAGGGCATATCATGCAGAGCTTCATAGACAATTACAAGGATTCTTGATTTAAGAATATTGATTTTCCAGGACTGTGCAGATAGAGTGTAAGAGGAAAGTATGAGAACAGAGGTAATGATTATAAAGCTACCTTCCGAGTGAAACAGTCCTGAAATTCATTTGATCCTTCATTTGTTCACATTAATTCAGCACATAGTTAGAAGTCACTAAGCTAGATATTGACACTGGAACTGTCACTAAAATAGATAAATCTTATTGGCATGAGTCTGGCTACTATGAAAAGAAGTGCCCCACATGTCAACAAGCTTCTAACAATCCATGAAAATGTAAATTTTCTGATGAATTAAAAAAACTCTAATGTTATACGAGAAGATTACCAAAAGCTCTAATAACATAAATAGTGCTTCACCCACTTCCTAAGTCATTTCTTTAGGAATAGCTTTCAATGAAATATTGGCCAGTATGCCTGCCACTCTTAAGTTTTCTTTTGAAAAGAATGTTTAGATTTTCTTAATGCCAAAAGGAAATCATTCAAAACACCCAAGCAGTGAAGAAGGAACTAAATATCTGGAGCTTATCATTCCACCGATCGTGTTGCATCTCAGAACATAGACTACAAGGATAAGCAATTCAAATATAACCATTTATGAATGGATTAATTTAGCAAGCAGAAGAAAAGCAAAGATGAGTTCAAAATGATCAAGTTTTTTTTTTTTCTATAACCCAAACAACAGCATTTTCCAAACAAACTGCTGATGCACAGAGATATTACCACTTGTGGCTAGATGATTGGCTTCAGTACCCTTGTAATGATAAACCCTCTGCCTCAGAGGATAGAGAGGAACCAGTCTCTGCTGTCAAACTGTCACGGAATTATTAAATATGGAAGGAAAAAATGACCCAAACAGTATGTAATGAGCTCCCTTTTCATTCTCTCACTACAAAAGCACATCTGTGGATTGCTAATGACTCTGAAATGGATGAACCAAATTGATGAGAAAGAAAAACATCTCTCAGGGATAGGGGAAGGGAAAATGAACATATACACAATGTTTATAAAACATAATTTAAAATATAAGGGCTGTGGAAGTACTGTGAAATACTATAAACTAGCACAGAAATCTAAGTTGTTACCGCTCATTTTCATATTGCTTTCCTTATGCTTTTCATATAAATCCTTAATCTTTTTAAATATATAGAAAAACTAGAACCTGCTCACAAATAGTTCACATTTATGAGATAACATACCAGCCTGGTAATGTCTATTCTGCTAGATGTTACTTAGATATAACTACTGCATGGATCAGGCTCTCACATGAATTCTATACCTAGTCCTTGGACTGATTCTTCATGTCTGGAGAGCTTGTCCCACAAAGACCCACTTACCCAGAAGGTCCATGAAAGTCACACCTTAGTTCAAAGATATGATTCAGATTCTGAAGTTTCTCAAGCACAGATAGTGGCTTATTGATGTTTGTACCTCAGTGCCTAGTAGGGTTTAAGTTTTCAATAATCCTGAAATAAATTGAATGGCATTCTAAGGAAGTTGAATAACTTATTCAGAGGTAAGTCAAATAGTAGCAAGGACATTAAAATAATTATCACAGTATTAACCCGTACACTAGAGCCATCATTTTATTTGGGTATATTTAATGATTCTGAGTTTGCCTTTAGAAAGTTCAGAGTTGGAGAGTTTTTGATTTGTGTTTTAATATGTAAGAAAGAAAAGAGTGAATTAATAGGAAGCCCAGACTATTACCCAGTTTAAGGACATATTTAAGTCTGAAAATAGTCAACAATTTGCTTATCTCAGGGTGGTATAGGTTAGCTAAATTGCAAAGGTCGCATGGTGTCAGAAAGAAATAAGGACCAACATTTGTTAACACAGAGCTATGTAATCCTGGAGAGGAAAATTACCTTTGATATCGTGAGCCCCGAATTAGAGGGAGACCTGCTCGAAACATGACGGCACACAAAGCCCTTTATTTGACATAAATATATTTTCCAGGTAGACGTGAGAGACCAATCTGACATATAATTTGACTTATTTATGCAAAGTAAAAACATTTACAAAGAAAGAAAAATGAAAAGCCGTTAAAGGGAAAATTAAACAGCATATAGTTGATATACAGTCATGTGCCACTTAACAATGGTGACACGATCTGAGAAATTTATCATTAGGTGCTTTTGTCATTGTATGGACATCACAGTGTACGTACACAAACCTACATGGCATGACCTATTATACACATACCCAGGCCATATGAGTATGGCCTATTGCTTCCAGGCTATAAACTTGGACAACATGTTACTGTATTGAATACTATAGGCAATTGAAACACAATGGTATCTGTATATCTAAACATACACAAACATAGAAAAGGTACAGTAAAAAATGCAGGACAGGTGAGCGTCCTTAATCCAAAATTCCAAAATCTGAAACTTTGTGAACACCAACATGATGCCCCAGCTGAAAAATTCTAAACCTGCTGCATGTGACACCATGCAGCCAAAATGCAGGCAAGACTTTGTTTCATGCACAACATTATTAAAAATATTATATAAAATTACCTTCAGGTAGTATGAATAAGGTGTGTATGAGACATAAATGAATTATATGTTTACACTTGGCTACCATCCCCAAGTTATCTCACTATGTATATGCAAACATTCTGAAATGTGAAAAAATCTGAAAGCCAAAATATTGATGGTCTCGAGCATTTCAGATAAGGAATACTCAACATTTAATCCTACCTGGGGAGCCCAATGTCACATATGCATTCATTATTGACAGAAACGCTCTGTGGTGCACGACTGTATTTCCCTAAGCAACCCACTGTGAGCAAAAAGGAATGTAGTATTATAATGTCTATAAAGAAAAATACTATTTTAATATATTATTATTTACTACAACTCTTCGAATTTAAACATACTTTTAAAGTAGCATCAGAATATGACACACTATCTCTTCATTCACACATATTCACAGGCAATTCATCCTTACACTACCTTTCTATAGAAAACCCAAATCGTACCATATAGATTATGTTATAATTTTAGCCATATTTTCTCCACTTCCTAAACATAAACCTACACCAGCTTTATTTTTACATAAAATGTATTCACAGATCCAGGCAGTATCATAAGATGCCAGTGAATGGGGTAATCAATACATTGCTGTCTCAATTTCTGGATTAGTATGTACTCTAGTAGTGCAATGAAACCTTCTGTGTCTGCCCCCAGGCCCTGAAAATTATGTGATAAAAAGCTGTGTCTTTTACCAGTTCCTCTCTAAGTATTTTTATTCCCTACCACTTCACCCAGCTGGCTAAATGACTAAGCAACAAGGTCAATCAAATACAATACTTCTCTCTATTCAAATACAATGGAAATTTTGACCATTCCACATTCAAAGAGCAAATACATTCTCACACTGACAACTAGATTCCATTGGCTTTTCCTGAAAGCAAAGTGTGACAGATGCCTTGGCTGTAATTGCCAATCAGCCTTTACATGGCAGCTGAAAATACAATGCATCACTTTGATCTCCTTCGCTCTAAACACATCCACAATCAAGGAACCTGAACAAGAAGTAAGAAATTGGCATCATTTCCAGAAGCTGTCATTCTGTGGCACTAAAATGCTATAATGTATATTTTGCTCATATTTTTATTCCCCTGTTTCAGAGACACTCTGTCAAGGGCTTGAACAAAAATCATCTCTAGTTAAATAGCATAATATATATATACAAATATGTATTTGGAGACATATTTGGAAAACACATTTTTATTACCACATACAAAATCTAAACACAAGCACATTTAATTAAAAACCACCATCACCATTTCCTCTTCCAACTATACACTGATGAAAAAAACAAGGCAAGAGGTCTCATCCAATTTGGAAATAGTGTTCAAATAAGCTGTACTCACATTTTGCAGGTAGGTCATAGCCACACGTGATTTTTGCATGTCCAGTATCACAGCCATTCAGGTTACGACATTCAGCTAGCAAACAGGGGCCAGCTGCTCTATGAATGCAGCCGTCCACTAGGAGAGAGAGAAAAAAGTTAGCCTATATTGGATCTTTTGGAAAAAATGTAAAACTTGAGATGGGGAAACCAGAAAAAAAACAGGTGTTGCGATCTTATTTGCAGATAGGTTAGGGTTTAAACCAACAAAAATAAGCAAAGATAAGGATGGCCATTTTATATTTCTCAAGGGTAATACCCAGGATGATGAGATTTCAATTATCAATATCTATGCACCCAACCAGAATGCACCTCAATTTATAAGAGATACGCTAACAGGCATGAGCAACTTGATCTCTCCCAGCTCTATCATAGTCAGAGATTTTAACACTCCCTTGACTGTGTCGGATAGATCCTCCAATAAGAAGCTTAGCAAGGAAATTTTAGATTTAAATTTAACTATTCAGCTTTTGTACCTAACTGACATCTACAGAACATTTCATCCAAACAAATCTGAATACACATTTTACTCTTCAGTCCATGGAACATACTGCAAAATCAATCACATCTTAGGCCATAAATTCAACCTAAGTAAATTTAAAAGAATAGAAATTATTCCATGCA